>PVJI01007216.1:0-79860 GCA_004026765.1 Micronycteris hirsuta | reverse complement strand
TTAAAAGTGAATTACAATCATTCAACTCACTTTTTTAAAGATAAGAAAGTTATCATAATGAGAATTTTGTGTGAATACATTATAATTTATTAACATTGTATTTTATGTGATGCAGATTTCTTTCAACATTTTTAACATTTAAATTTTGTTGCATGACAATAATTCCAAACTTGCTTAGCTTCAGTTCTACATTTAAATGATTTCAATAATCACTATTATATCATATAGTGATTGTTTTTTTCATAAAAAAAGTATAATGTCTTCCAAATTTTTGTGTTCCTTGTTTTGGTTCCTCTTTTGGTTGACTTGACTTTATTAACAAGCAATAGATTGAAAGGCATTTCATGTATTCTATACTCGTTGAGTTCTTGCACATTTGAGGATCTTTCTCTGGTGCCTTGGTAGGATGATATTTTGGCTGGGTATAATATTCTGTGGTCCCACATTTTTCTCTCAAAATCTTTACATATTGCTTTATTGTCTTCTAACACTGAAGGATGCTGAGCCATCCTTATTTTCCTCTCATAAAGATGATTTTTTATGATCTGCCTCAATGACCATAGGATTATTTTTTTCTTGAATTTCTTAAATTAGCTTAAGTCTTCATCTTGATTATCATTGATGAATTTTCTTATTTTAAAACACACTGTAGCCCCACTTATATGTTTATGTTTCCCATAATTTTAGGCTGGGAGATTGTGGATTTAGAATATTATTATCCATAGCTCAGGGTTTTTTTCTGTTACAAATCCAATTTGACATTCACTCTACCTTTTGGAGGCCTATCTGTCCCTGTGGATGTGAAATGATTTCCATGATATATTGTTTAGTGAAAAAAAGTATAAAACACTATACATAGTGTTTTGCTATCTTTTGTATAAACAGTATCTATGCATTTGCTTATTATTTTTAGAGAGAGGAGAAGGGAGGGAGAAAGAGCAATGTATGGTTGCCTCTCACATGGCCCGCACTGGGGACCTGGCCTGCAACCCAGGCATGTGCCCCGACTGGGAATCAAACCAGGACCTTTTGGTTCCCAGGCCGCGCTCAATCCACTGAGCTACACCAGCTAGGCCATTTGCTTATTTTTTGCAAATAAGAACACTTTAATTCTGAATCATAAACTAATGAACTTGATAACTTATATATGTGGAAGGAGACAGGTGGGAGGGATAAGGAAGGGAATGTACACTTTTAACACTTGGTATTATATTAATGCTGTATATATGCAAAAAGTAAATTTAAACCAACAAGAAGAGGAGAAACAAACACATCTGTATTTCAAATGAAGGACAAAAATGAGTCTACCTAAGTATTTTTGAACAATGTAATTTGACTGTGTACTCTTAGTCTAAAGAAAATAAAAACTGCAAATGTATAGTGAACTATAATTAGTAAGTGTTCAGTAGAATAGGTATAAAAATCCTGAAACAATTTTAGGTACAATGGGTTGAACAAACAAATAAATATATTAATGTTACTGAGAATGCTGGTTCTCAAAAGACATCAATATGGAGAGAAGGCAATGAGGAAACCTACAGGATTGCAGTAGAAGCATCAGGACAAACTCATGATTCCTTACATTTACATGCATGTGTATGTACATGTGCACACACACATCTTTTCTAGTTCTGTCTAGTAAAAGGATCCAAGAGCAATAAGCAAACCTAGAGCCCCAAACTAGGCATCTAAATACCATTCCCCAATAAAAGGCAGCAAATATAACATACCAAATCTGTGATATTCCTTCTCCCACCAATTGTGACTCTTATAGACTAATGTGAGATCTTCAACTCTCCCAACCTATCCCTCTGACATTATAAACAATGCTTCCTGGTGTCCCAATCGTCACACTCCCTACTGTGGCACTTGCTGACTACCCTTCCTAGGACACAATTCTATGTCCTGAGTCACTCCCTCCTTCTTCCCTCCTGTCAACCTGTTTTTTGGATGTTTTCATAGTGTGGTTCCTAAATTGGTGTAGAAGACCGGTTCTCAATAGGAGGTGAGAAGAAAAGGATAATAAAACTCTAGTTAGAACAGCAGCAGCTGCATTTATTTGGTTGCTGAGAACTCGGCATTTCTGAACTTAGACTAGTCAGTGATAGATGAAGGAATTTACTCTCAGAAGGTTGGGCTCTTGAAAAGTTTGCCAAGGAACACCAATAAGATGTAGAAGTAGGAGACCCCAGCATCCATCTCCCAACAAAGATCAACAATTAGACAGCTATGCATGAATGAAAATAGCAAGGGAAGAGATCAGGAATTCACTTAAGAAACTTTTTTTTTTCACTTAAGCAATACAGTAAAAAAAAAAAAAAACCTAAGAACAAAAAGAGAAGGAAGACAGCTTCATTTTGCCTTCCTCATCCTGTCCCTCAGGCCAGTTCTGCTCAGTGCCAAGAGGAAAGCGCCAGCTAGAAGAGTTCTCCTCCCCAGGAAAGAGAGAGCAAGGTGAGCTCTCTCCACAACTGCAGCTTCCCAAGCCTTTCTAGGTGCTGCAGAATGGACTCGCTTCCATTTCACCACACAAGAGGCCGAAAAAACTGGGATGTATAGAGACTAAGAACAATTGAAGGACAAGCAAGAAGAGTGGGAGCTGCAAGTATCAGCCACACAGCAGCAGGGACAACTGTAGTTCCCAGTGACCTGTTCTACAGACAATGCTACTGAAGAAACCAATGGCCAGCAGAGCAGTTCTCTCTTGTCTTTGCAACACTCAGAAGTGAGATTGCTGGGTCATATGGTAGTTCTATTATTACATTCCCATCAGTAGTGCATAAAACTAGTAAGACCATAGATCGAAAATGTTCTCACAACAACCTCCAAAATGGTAATTACATGAGGTGATGAACGTGTTAACTAACCTTATTGTGGTAATCATTCACAATGTGTATGTGTATCAAATTATCACATCATCCACCTGCAACTTACACAATATTTTATGTCAACTGTATCTCAATAAACCTGGAAAAATGTATTAAGTACACTTTTAAGTGCACCTCCAGCAATCACAATTGCCATGATTATGGAAATAGGTTGAAACTTTTAGTCTTGGTGATATTATGAGTTTTGGTTTTTCTGTCTTCATTGGCAGAAAATTAGAAGAGACTATACAAGGGCCTGACGCAATTTTAAATTCAAAAGCTGCTTTAATTCTTTTTTAAAAATTTGCTCTTTATTGTATTTTTCTCATTACCATTTACTCCCTTTATACTCCTCTTTCCCCAAGCAATCACCACACTGCTGTCCATGTCCATGAGTCCTTTCTCCTTTTTGCTCAATCCCTTCACCCCCTAGAGCCCCCCACCCCAACCAGCTGTCATCTGCTCTCCATCTATGAGTCTGTCTGTTTTGCTTGTTAGTTCAGTTTGTTCATTAGATTCCACAGGTGAGCGAAATCATATGGCATTTTTCTTTCTATGACTGGCTTATTTCACTTAGTATGATGTTCTTCAGATCCATCCATTGGTTCTGAAGAACATCCATTGGATCCATCTGAATTTTACCCCTTGCAACAGTTTTACCACTGTTGCAAGGGGTAAAATTTTCTTGTTTTTTACAGCCAAGTAGAATTCATTTATAAAGAAGCTATTAATCTTTATTCACTATTTCTTAATTGTATTCATTCTCCACTCTTAAATCTTGGAGCTGTTTTAGTTTGGATTGCAAGCTTGCCTGGCTTTATTAATGCTCTAAGACATTCTTAATGTTTAGATAGATGCATTTTTTTCTCTTAGGAAAATGCAAAGTAGAAGAGTATGTTCTGCTACTCTCCTAACATGACTTACTCAGCCATTCCACTTCTCAACATCCTGGAACAAGCTCAAATATCTCTTGTCTCCCTACAGTGGACAACTATCATTTCTTGGCCTTTCTTTACTTTGTACTGTTTTCCCAGGCCCTAAATGATTCTGCTGGAATTGAACTATTCTCAAGGCAACAGGGGAAAGCTGCTGAAAGGCAGCTGCTGTCACTCTCTCGATCCTCTAATCTCATAATTTCTTCATGGCCTTCTGCACACCGGGGGTCACCGAACAGCCTTCCACACCCGCAGGTGTGTTTTGCAACTCTTCCCCAGAGTCCTCAACACTGAAGTTGGGCCATTTCTTGGCTTCCTGCTGCTAAAAGCCAAACAAAAGGAAGTGAGAGAACATCATTTATAAAAGCCTCTTCAGAGTGTCAGGATGGGAGTGAGTGTCTACAACACATTTATCTCTGGAGGAAAACAATCTCTCAAAGCACATACCTTCACCTCCAGCATGGATAAGTAACATGGTTTAACCATAACCTTTAGCCACCACAGCTCCAGGCAGACTTTCATTTCCCATTCTTTCAGCTGTGAGCATTGATTTCTGCTCTGTGGCCAGTACTCCTTTCCCAGGAGAGAAGGGAGGGCTGGACTCAGTGACTTGAATCAATGGAGAAGGAGCAGTGGAAAATGAGAGCCTGGAATTGCTATCTGTATTACTGCCTTTCAGCCATACCACATTCCTGACAGATTTCCCCACCTCATGTACCATAGATCCTGCCCTGCCCCCCACCTCTCCTGCTATCACAGGGAATAGAGAGGTGGCACAGACTATAGAATTATTTTGATCTGTATGAGTGGTAACTATCCTCCACTTTTAATCAAAACAGTAACAACGATCGCCATCACAACTCACTGCACCTCCAGAGTTTAAAAAGACTTGCAGTTACCACAAACATCTTTACAACAGGTTTAAAGAATTTCAGATGTGTTCTTTGATTTCTATAAGATATTGCTCCCAGCAAATACACTAGAATTCTAGTTTTTAAAGTGTCCCGTGTATTGAGTGGATCTTGAGTTGTAACCCTAATCCAGTCACTTTGTCATTGGTGTCACTCATGGAGTCATATCCTTGGTGAATTTCTCTGGAACTCAGGAGTGATTTTTTTTCCTCCCCATTACCAACTTTTATATATCTTCCCTCATTAGTGACAATAAAAAAAGAAGGCAAAATGTTCCAGGTTATTTTTCAAAATAAAAAACACTTTTTCAAAATCGTAATGGGTGAGATAATTTCATAAACACATTTTATTTGTTAAAATATTACCCCATTTCACTATAAAAGAAAAAAGGAATCGACACCTTTTAAAATGTATATTGCCACAAACACAATAATTAGCCTAGCCATATACAGAAAACTCTAAAAATAAGTCAGTGGGTACATAATTATAAACTCAACAACAATAACAAAGGATGCAAACAACAAATCTAAACCCCAAAAGTTGAGTGCGCTATAGTGGACTTAGTTATGGGAATAAAATACTCCTTGGCCTGAAATGTCCTCTCATCAATCCACCAACCACCTGCAAAAATCCTTCCCTTTTCAACTGCGCTTAAACGATACCAGCTTCATAAAACTAAGTCTGTCATCCCCTGCCGCCCAGCCAGCAATTACATCACTCTGACTGTGTGTTTTCGTGTCCACTTTACATAGCACATATCACTTTGTTATGTAAATATTCATTCCCTCAACTAAGTTATAAAGTGTTTATAATTAGTAAGTGGCACATAGTGGATATTTCATAATTGCCTGATGGACTGCTTGATGCAGATCAAAGGTCATAGCCTTATCCAAAATAGAAAAAGTCTACTTGATTGCCCAACCTGTGTTACAAGCTGAGTGGTTAGAGGCACAAAGTTAACAAAGTGTGTGGCTCCCTTCCATAGCTGCTATTTGACATGCAAAATAGCACTAATGGATTTCACCTGGAAGAAAACCCAGTGTTGACGGCAGGGCCCTGACTCCATAATTTGTAGGGTCCTGTTCAAGATGAAAATGTGGGGCCTCTTGTTCAAAAACATGAAAAAGATACAATTAAAGGCACTGAAGTGTGAAGTGTTTTGTTTTGTTTTGCAGCCTCTTTCTCTATTTGTCATGTGTTTTTTATTAGCTATTTATGATAACAGTAAGTAAAGAAAAATTATAAATTTTAATTATTAGAATAAATTTTACCATCTATCTTTATATTGTACACTGCTGGTTTAAATGCAAATATGAGAATATTTAACTTGTATACAACAAAATCACCAAAATTACATAATTTGTATTTTGTAACTCATATAGGCATAAATATTTCATTCTTACCAAAACAGTGGAAACAATGAACAAAACTAACTTTTTGATGAATAATGAAGAACTAAAAAGAAAAGAAAAACAACTGTAAGTTGCCTTAACTTTTTTTCTCCTGCGTCATTATTTTCAGTATAATGCAAGGAAGTAGCATAAGTAATAAAGCATATAAGATTTATCAGTTATTCCTGTTTCTTAAAATGCCATTACCTTCATGCTACATTTGAAGTAAGTTCTAGTTCAAATAGAAAGCATGGCCTCTCAAGCTCTCAAGACTGTACACGGGCCCCAGTTATTCGTTCTTACTTGCACTCACTCTCAGTCTCTCTGAACTCCCAGGCCCTGAGGATCCACTGGAACGCTCCTTGCGGTGCACCATACAGTTTATATATGAATGGGTGGCAACGGATGGCAGACACACACATTCCACATACGCGCCACTGTCCCGTTGGGTTTCACTTATCAAACACAAGTTCAAACTTAAATTATTGATCATTTTAAGGTGATTTCAGCAAAGCATTAAACCATAGGCCTTTCTGACCCACAAACCCGTAGATCTGATTAATTGGTTCATGTTCTATACAATAGGAGCTCTTGACTTATAGGTAAAATTCTCTGAAACATCCTATTACCAACTGACAGGACCAAGCTGACTTTCTATTTTTCTACTAAAACAGATGTTCGGCCTCTCTCCATACACTTACTGTCACCAGCCACTCACACTGGACTTCTAGCAGACTGCCACAGGTAGGCACTGAGAAGTATTTTGTCTACATCCTCAGTATTCCTACTTGTAAAGTTCTCTCTGCCTTCAACAGTCTGACTTGCTAAGCAGAACACTCCACAGCAAAGTGCAGTGAGGAATGCATGCCACACGGAGATCATGCTGGTGTCTGCCTTCCTAAATCCTGCTGAATCTTCATATTGAGCAGGAGTTTGCAAGCCCTGCATTAAGCACAGTTACAGGAGAAACATGGAGGTGGAAACCTTGTCAATCACTGACTGCAGGGCTTGCTCAGTTGATAATAGAACTATTGCTACTGCCCGAGAAAGATTACTGTTAGCATTTTGGAAAAGGCAGCAGTGATCTTCCTTTCCAAGAGCCAAAGACCCACGGTGTCTGATAGCTCTGCTATTGGATATTTTTTCCTTCTTCTCTCCTTCCACACCTGGGATGCAAGAGCCATTAAAGCACTTTTAAGCCAAAGGAGCTATCTTCATCTCCATGGAGCTTTTCACATTGCGTTCTACCACTCAGCAATTAATTAGATTATGACTGATTAGTATTTACTTTTCCTGTCACTTCATTCTACCAATAGAAGCTTACACCATCTTCCTAAAGAGTGTTTCTGTTTATTAATATTCTCCTCTTCAATTTCAGTGAATGTTAGATTTCAACAAAATACAATGGATAAAATGTAACACCAGCATTAATGTTATTAAAGAGTAAGAAAGGCAAAATAACTAAGAGATTATTTTTTGCATCTTGCACAAATTACCCCAGTATGGGAGGCTGACTTTTTGTCAGTTTTACTGAGCCATAATTTGTATATGGTAAAACTCACCAATTTAAAATACACATTTCAGTGAGTTTCTACAAATGTACACCACCACACTAACATGATACAGAACATTTCTTTCATTCGACCAACACTTGAGCCCTTTGTAGTAAATAGATCTGATTTCTACCACCATAGTTTCACCCTTTAAAGAAGTTCATATAAACGGATTCATACAGCATGCATTCCTTTATGACTGACCTCTTTCATTTGGCAAAATGGAAGAGGAATATTATAGGAGTAATGTTGGTAAGGTATCATAACGACCTTGTTACAGGGTGCAGCCAAGAAATGGGCCCAAACAAGGATTTGTAGTAGGGTCCAGAACTCAAGGTATCCAGGAAATATTAGAAATATGTATATAGAATGTTCTCACCCCCACAGGTCTGAACTGGGTGGGGGATGGGACTCATAGAACATGGCCATTCAGAGCTGTTGAGTATGGGAGCAGCTTTGCAGCCAGCCTCTGCCATGGTCATTTAACATATCTATAACTTTTAACCGGTTCCATAGATATGTTAAATAGCTGTGGCCATGCTTTGAGCCAGGGGATGGAGGAGATTTCCACCCAGGATGTAGCCGAGAGGCAACTCCCCCTAGACACAGCGCCTGAGTGAAAACTTGGAGATGGTTGGCTCTGGGCCATGGGGGTCACCCCTGCCCACAGCTAACATGGCAGCCCAGAAAAACTGGAAGAATATGAAGTGCTGGCAGGTGTAGCCAAATGAAGGAGGAGTCAGAAATAGAGAAGGTCAGCGGGGGGATTTAAACCCAGACACAGCAGCCATATCTCTGGCTTGGAACACGTGGCTTTTGGTGAGAGGGGAGAACCGCGCAGCTTTGGGGTTCCCTTTGCCACGTGCCTTGGGAGGCTGGGAAGCAAGATGTAGCAGCAATGTTGGGCTCTCTCTCGGCGGTTTGGGGGAGTGCAGGAGAGACACTGCGGGAAGGACTCTCCTGGACCACGCGACTGAGGAGTGGGGACCCCTCAGCCTGAGAGACAGAGGCAGGACCACGTGGCTTTGGGTGCCTTTTTTTTTGCCACATGGCCTAGGAAGCAGCAGAGACTTTGCCTGGAAGGAAAGGGGTGAAAGGACTCTTGCTGGTGGGCCATGAGAAGGTGCCACATGGTTTTGGATTAACCGGAGTTCTTTGGATTAATTTGGAGATCGCAGTGGCGACACAGCGGATGGTGTTGGAACCAAGAATCTGCCTGTATCACACTTCTACTTCTTTCCCTGAGATACAGTACCCTGGGCCGGGGTGGGGGGCGGAGACTGTGGGTGTTTGTGGGTATTCTAGAGAACTTTAGTATTTTAAAGACCTTAAGTCATTATTCCAAGCCTGTATAACTTATAAATAAATAATTCTTTTCCTTTTCACAAGTGTCTGGTATTGAGAGACGTTTTTCCATTGACGGCGTGCAAAACGGATCTAGAGCGGGGCTGGGGAATCGTTGGGTGCCCGGTATGGCCTTTTGCTCTGTAACAACCTCAAATACCACACAATGAGAATTAACTTTCTTGGCAGGTTATAATTATGCATTTACCCAGCTATTAGTTTCTATGCTAAGACTCATGATTTCATAAGGTTCAAAAATCTCTAAACACAGTCTGATAAACAAATAAACAAAGCAATGTTGTGTGGAAAATGTATTATTACTGCTTGCTCAGGATGAGCTACAGTGACAAACTAAGAATCCTGATAATTTTCCAGCTTTGGGCAACATCATTCTGTCTACAATGAGGAATATAGGGATAATAAAATTATCTTAATCCACTTAAGAGAAATGATGTATAAGAAGCAGAAGGATTATAGACAAAAGAAGCTCTTGCTGAAACAGTTGAAAAAATAAATTAGAAATTATTTATTTTATTGGGAATTGAGGTGACACTTTTTACTTTTTAAGTAAGATTTATAATTTTTTCTGTATGATTTAGTTTTCCCCCCTTAATCCTCAATTAGGGAAGCATGTTACCTTGTGTTTGCATATTGTTATAAAGCAGGAAGTAGATACAAACAATTCTGACATTTAAATTAAGAAAAAAGAATGTTTATTGCAGAGTGACTTTCCCACCCTTAAGACCACTCTTAGCAACAATGACAACTAATTGCATTTGAATAGGGCTTCCTAAATTCGATTTAACTGCACTTATTTTCTATTTAATTCTTATAAAGAATCCATAAATCCCTATTTTGTAGGTGAAAAGAGAGATGAAGTAACTTAATTGGCTTTTCTTACCTGGCAAAGAGCAAGGCTGGAGCCCAAATATGGAAATTTTGACTCCATATTCTTCTCTTTCTATATCATATCATAATCTTTCTTTACACTATCACCAACAAGAGATAATTCAGGAACTTCTGAGATAACAAAATCTGGTCAAGGCAGAGAACGGAGTTTTGCTTTCTGCCAGTTGCCATGCAACAAGCAGTCAAGCAGGTACTCATATCGAGGCCAGAAATTTGATAAAGAATGTTTTTCGGGTTGAACATGACATGAACATCACAAAAGCCATTGATATAGTCGTCGTGGCAGTGAGGGTGCTAGTGGATAAGGTTTTCCTGGCCACACTAGGTGAAAATGATGTGAAAAGTCAATGTAGTCCCAAATAAATTTTACATGTAATGAAAAATACATTACTGATGGCTATAATTGAATTCTGCCATTCAAGCAACATATTATTTAATTAATTACTTTCTTATTTTTTGATTTGTTAAGGAAATATTATTATATATCTATTGTGGGCAATTCCTAAGATAGGCACTGGTTTTTTAAAAAGTACAGAAAAATTTGTTTCACAAAGTTATAAACTATTAAAAGAGTTAATACATGTACACAAAGGATTGCCATGACAAATGGTACATCACTCACATGATAGGAATGGCACAAAATAAATATGAAGGCGGGGCTAATCTCTCCGGGCTGACATAATTAGGGAAGGGCATAATGAAATTGGTACCTGTTACTACACCATGAGATAGGGATGTAATTCTAACACAGAAGTGGTGGGGATGGGGTGCCTGGGCTTGAACAAAGATAAAATACAAAATGTGGTCCAGGGAGAACATGGTGTCCCCTTCGGCTGAGAAAGCAGAAGCAATAGCCCGATGCTGTTCAAGTTTCTGGAACATGTAGGAGTAGGTACCAGAGAGAAGAAAGCTACTCAAAGGCAAGCTTCATGCGCCAGTGAGTTCTCGGACCAACACATGTGCTGTATGTGCATAAGACCAAATTCTGTGCAGCTGGAAACAGAACAGTTCCTATGTGACTGAGAAGAGCAGAGATACGAGAGTACTACAGTGGAATACTGGAGTAGAAACACTCTGTTTAGTGATGATGGAGTTCTGGTGCAGCAAACGTGTGATGACACCAAAAATTCCATGTCTTAGTGATAAAGCTCATGGTCTAGAATAAAGGCTACCCTGGATCCATATTAATAAAATTTAAATCTCAATAGAACCAGAGAGAACTGTAGTATATTAAGTTCTTTTGAGAACAAAATTTAATGCTCTTTAAAGGGAAAGAGCCATAATTAGGTTCCAGCTGCTCCCTTTTCCTACCTCTTAGTTCTACCAAACCTTTTATCTTTCACCTCACTACCCTTTGCACAAAGTGCTCCTGATTGTGTGTAAGGAAGTAATTTATTCACACAATGAAAAATGCTTTCTGGAATTCAAAGCTGGCTTTGGGGGGGGAGGGGTATGTGTAGGCCCCCAAGCATAGCTTAAAGGCCTGGAAATACAAGAAAAGGCTGTCTCTGTACATCTGTCAGACATAAAAACATGGACAAGATAGACTGTGCAAGGTACATTAAAGTATTTAGTATCACACAGGCAAAATGCATAAAAGGCCAAAGAAAATCAAATCATACCTCAACCTTTTTATTCAGAGCTTCTGGGCCTCCATGTTTATTTCTCGATGAGCAAAAAAGTTAATGCAGAGACATTTTGTGAACAGTATAGGTAAGATCTGAGCAAATAAAAGTTTCAAAATCAACTCCTACTTTTTCCTTTCAGATCTGGATTGAAAACAGTAGGTATCGAAGTTCATTATGAGTTTCTGGACACACTGAATTTTGGGACTCTGGGCAAACACTGAGAAGTTGTCTAATGGAGTAGATTAATGGAAAGAAGGGAAAGTTTGGGAGAGAAAGAAAAGAATGAAAACAAGTTTATAAAGGTTGATAGTACTTTGAATTTATGTGCATTCAGATTATAGGGTGAAATTATACAGTGCAGTATGTCCTTTGCTGTTTTTGAAAGTACATACTAAGCTGAATATTCAACTGTGAATGAAGTCACAGACTAATTAATACAACTGGCCAATAAACTTGAAAAATTGTGCAACTTTGTCAGTGATAAGAAATATACAAAATAAAATAATGTGTCTTGTTTTATATTTTAAACTTATAAATAAATTTGTTTAATGGTATACATAGTAAATTCAGGCAAGAACACAGAATTACAGATAATTTTCACACACTTCTAGTAAAGAGAGAAATTTATACTCCTGATAGTAGGGTGATTTGCTAGTACATCAGAAGTTTAGAAATACTCTATTCATTGACACAGTAGATCTACTTCTAGAAATTTAACCTAAGGGATTAATCTACAATATGCCCCAAAACTGATTAAAGTTAAAGAAAAATATCAATAAAAGGAATTTAAATAGAGTAAGACAAAATAAACTTCTGGGTGATGGCAGTCATGGAAAAAAATTAAATGCATAAAAAATTTTAGTTGTGCATAGGTAAAAATTTGAATACAGATGACTTCAGGTCTCTATTAAGTTTTTGAGAGTTCAGTATAATTTGATTTACATTTTTTGAATTACTTTATTGTTGTTCAATTACCGTTGTCTGCATCCCCTCCCCTCCCCTCCTCCTACCCCTCCAAACCCACCTCCCTCCCCTGCCTCCACCCTCCTCCTTGGTTCTGTCCATGTGTGATTCACATTTTTAATGCTAGTTCAGAAATGAAAGAAGTTTAATGGATTTATTAAATAATCTGTGATAGTGGTTGCAACTTGCTCATCTGAATACTTCTGAAATTTGAACAACTGAAATTTATTTTGATCTTGATTTATTTGAAACAGGACATTGTTTACACACAAAAAAGTATAAAACTAAAATCAAATGGAAACATATCATAACTAATTCTTATATTTGTTATTATTTGGCAAAACAAGCAAACAAGACACATACAAACAAAATTTCAAACTATCCATCAGAACCCTGACTTGTGTGGCTCAGTGGACTGAGTGCCAGCCTGAGAACCAAAAGGTCACCAGTTCGATTCCCAGTCAGGGCACATGCCTAAGTGGCAACTGATCAAAATATCCATCAGATAATTAGGTTGTTACCAAAAAATTCTCTAAAGAAAGAGTTTGCTCTAGTATTGTTATGGGCTAGATTTGGTCACCCAAATTTGTATGTTGAAGCCCTAACTCCCAATACCTCAGTCTGTGGCTGTATTTGGAGAGAGGTCCTTTTAAGTGGTAATTAAGTTAAAAGGAAGCCATTAAGGCAGATCCCCACCAGTTGTGACTGGTGCCCTTAGAAGAAGAGGAAATTAGGGTCCACAGAGACACACTAGGGATGCACACACACACAGAGGAAGAATTGTGAAGGCACAGCAAGAAGGCAGCCATCTGCAAGCCAGGGAGAGGGGGCTTAGGAGAAACCGACCCTGCTGACTGACACCTCAATCTTGATATTCTAGCCTCCAGAACTGTGAGAAAATACACTTCTGTGTTTAAGTCACCCAGTTTGTTTTCTTTCGTTATGGCAGCCTTCACAATCTAATGCAAGGATGAATTAGACCATGGGTGTGAAACCCAATTTCACTGGGGGCCACAGCAGCCTCGCGGTTGCCTTCAAAGGGCCAAATATAATTTTAGGACTGTATAAATGTAACTATTCCTAAACAGTTAAGCAAGGTCTCGGTGCTGCCACCGGGCAGAAACAAGGTGCCAGGCAGATAAAACACGGTGGAGGGCTGGATTTGGCCCGCGGGCCTGTGTTTGCCACCTGTGAACTAGACCTATCCATAGTCCAGAGAAGTTTGAATCATGAAAAGTATGTAAGCATAGCTTCTAAAGTTGCAAAAGTGCCTTACAACAATGATTCTCAAGCTACCCACCGTGAAAGGCCCTTTCTTTTTTTATTTCAAATACATTACAAACCAATACTTTGTAAAACATAAAATCACATGCTTCAATGTTGCAGCAATGTCAAATTGCTATAAAAGTATGTAAACATTCTCCAAGTCTGTGCTTATTTTGCCATAGACTGGTTGCAAATAGTGTACAGACCTACTGGTCTCTGGGCCATGCTTTGAATAAAACTCCCTTAAAGTTTATTTTGTCTAACCCCCTCCATTTACAGCTAAGAAAACTGAGGTCCTGAGAATTTCAGCAACCTACTCAATATCGTGAAGCTTGCTAGATTTTTGTGCAGCAATCATGTTTCATTCAACTTAAATAAGTCACCAGAATTCTCAATCCATTGCCTTTCCAGCTATGCTAATATCAGCCTGATTTCTCTCAGTTTTCCCTCCTATAGGTATATGTCCACCCCTGTCATCACTAACACTTAGGAAAACTGAGTCATTTAATTATCTTCTTCAGATATTCTACTTCTTCTCAATAAATTACCTTTGTCACCTGTGAGAGACTCTTGCCTTCTGTACAGACATCTTGTTTTCGTGTACTTGAAAGACTTCTTATTATCAATCCTCTTGTGCAATCTTCCCTTCATTTTCTACCTTTGATTTGCCTGAGCTTTTGTGCACTCTGTAAATTTATTCTATAATCTTTTCCAGCCTCTTCTGTCCCGAATGTTTTACGTCTTGCATATGCCTCTTGCTCACCCTTGATTACTCTCAGCTCTGCTCCCTCATTTACATGGTCTCTGTAAAGCCTGTATTATGTTTATCATTTGGTGGTTTGCATAGCCCCTGGGCATATATTAATTTTTGTTCAAATGCTTGCCATTCCCCTCTGCATCCTTCACTTCCATAACATGTCTTATTTGTTCTCAATCATCACAGGCTGTATTCTTCAAAACGTTGATTTTGTAGGCAGTGTTTTCTTGAATATTATTCTTTAAAGTTATAAAATATTATTAATGAGTATTTCTTCACAACTCTAAAATAGTCTCCGTTTCCTTCTTGTGAACGGTTATGGTACCTACCACCTTTTTTCAGTAGCTTTTTGTGATGACCAATTTTGTGACATTGGGCTAGTCAAGTATATTCTATTGGCCTCTTTCCTTATCTATAATATTAAATGGGTGAAGTAACTTACACTTTAAATTCTAAATGTTTACCATGTCATTCATCCATCCCTGAAAGAGATAGTTCAATTGGTTATAAATTTTAGAATATTCTATTATTTCTTCAGCCACCCAATCCTACCCATCTTTCATGGTCAGTATCAGATCTCCTTCCTCCATTAAGTCATTCCTGCTTATTCTAGCCAACACTTACCTCTCTATGTAATAATTTCTCAGAGTCATGTCTTGTATTGACTATTTAGCCTTTAAATAGCAATTGAACAATGTGTGTAAGTTTATTGTCTCTTCAATGAATATGTTTTTAAGAGAGTGACTATGACGTATTTATATAATACATGTATATTAGGTTTTATATGTGCATGTGTATATATATTATATTAAGCCATATATAATTGCCTTTTTTCATAAGTCAAAAATGATTGAATATCAACTTCATGTTTTCAACCTAATGTATCAATTTTATTTAATTAAAATTTTATTGCACACCTACAGTCTGACATTTTGTTAACTAACAAAATGTTATATTTTATGACAAAATATTGTATTTTATGACAAAATGTTAACTAACAAAATGTTATAAGTTTTTCATTTAATAGTGAAAATAGTCTAATGAGTTAAAGATTGTTATCTCCATTTTACAAACAAAGGAACTGAGGCTAAAGGGGTTTAAGTAATTTGCCAATATCGTAAAGTTGATAATAGGTACAACGAGGATTTACATCTGATCTGTGTGACTCCAGAGTTCTTACTTCTTTCTCAAATTTTCTAGAACATAGTACAGCACAGATAAATATTAATCTCCAGCTTAGAGAAGCACAATTGTAAAAAACAAAAAAACACACTGTCAAAAGTAATTAGTGCTTTGCAACAGGAACAAATGATTGTAAGTTGAGCTGGTGATTTGGTACCTATTCTGACTCTCTAAAAATAGGCCTAAGATGTTAACTAAGTTAGCCAACATCCTCTTTCTTACTGATAAAGACCTTCAAGGAAGCATAAATCAGTACCTCCCCTTCCTAATGACTAAATAATGATACATTATAAGACCCAGAAAGGCCATGCATTGTTCAGGTGGAGTTTCCTAAAACAGGTGTGAGACCTGGGGACATGTGATTGAGTGAGGGCATGCTTCTCAGCGGAGCCCTACAAAGGAGCGAGGAAGCAGAATAAGCAAGAAAGGATGTGGTTCCGGGTAAAGCCTGGTCATGGCTAGATCCAGTATTGTCCCACCTTAAGGCAAGGAGTCAAGGCTTTGTACCCTTTATCAGTCAATCATCAGCATCAGGTGCAGAGGCTGTTAATCCCAGGATTCTCCAGGCTAGGAACAGGCAGTTCCCCAGAGAAGGTTGGCGGTGTGAACCATTAGTCTAAGCACTCAAACCAGCAGGGAGTATATGTAAACCAGCTGAAAATGGAATCTGGACCCTATGCCCAGAACGCCTACTGCCAGAGCTTTGACAAAGAAAAGGGAGGAACAGAACGGAGGTAATTATGAATTGGAGCACAGAAGACAGGAGGCAGAGATTGAACAAGGTTTTCTTCTCCTCATTAAGTGATCACTGAACAGTAAGGTATAAAGGGGCCAGGAAGGGAGGAGGCAGAATGTTTTCTAAAACATTTAGAAAGTTCTAAACAAAAGTCATTACTTATTTCTTAGTAAATTAAAAAATGTAAATATAGAACTTTATTCTGTCACTGACTGGATTAGCTGGGTTTTTTTGTTTTAGAAATTAAAACCTGTAAACACTAAAAATTGAAGTATTATACACCTTCTGTCACCTCTTTTTCATGCATCACCTTGAAAAACAACCCAGGTGAGCATTCACGTAGTTAGGATTCATAAGACATCCCATCCCCATGTTCCTTTTCTCCAGGACTCCACTAGAGAGAAGAGAACAGTCCTTCGATTTATTGTCTTCACACTTGTGGATGCCCAATGACCCTCCCTGATTAATGTGACATCATAAGGCGCCACCTGGAAAGAACACCTCAGTTCACTAAAACCTCCTGAGATATAATTTTTCCAGGAATATACTCACTCCTTTCAGACTCTGTGCTTTTCAGAATGATGTCAACTTATAACAGCTTCTTGACATTAATTACCACTGTGCCATCCCGTAAGTTTAGCTCTCTGAAAAGCAGCCTGAAGCTGTCAGGGAGGGTCACATATTTTAATATCCACTTACCTTGACACCAAAGTAATTCAGAAGATACTCACTTTCAGTTCCTCATTTCTTTGCAAACATTAGGAGGCAAGTGACCCACCATTCAATTCACAAATCTTGATTAATTCCTTCCACTTAGTATGTCCCAATTTCTGCTAAGGTATGTGGTCTGCAGACTGACAGCCTCATTAAGAGCTTATTCAAGTGCTTGACGATGTAGCTTTGAAGTTTCTTGAGCCCTCAGAGTCTGAGGAGTAGAATCTCCTCCCTCTGCCTGCCCATTGCAGCACAATAGCCTGTTTAATACCCAGAGGCAAAGAGATTTCAGATTTAAGGACAGTCTTCTTAGCTTCTGCACATAAGTTCTAGATGCAGCAGTTTTTGCCGTCAGGCATCCTTTCCTCTGGCACCTGGTATCTGCCCAGTGTTACCTTTCTACCAGGGCTTCTAAGGGATGGGTGGAAGAGGAACTCCAAGGACGGCCGGTGAAGGAGACTGTGTGCATAGAATGTTTATCTGAAAACATTTCCCAAGGGAGCATCTATTAGTCAAAGCCGAAGATCAAAGAGAGAGAATGAATGTAACTCAATTGGTTATGAATTTCCAAATAAGGTTAATGAGGACAGAGGCCTCTAAGACAAGCACTATATTCCTATTTACAAAACATACTTTCTATCCCACTGGCAAACTTTCTCTGCAGTGGGTGCCAAAAAAATGATAGCAATGTTAAGGAAATAATAGTCTTAAACACCACATTAGAGCAGTTTGACATTGTCAATATTAATAGTACATTTCATCCCAAAACTGCAGATTATATATTGTTCTCAAGTGCATATAGAACATGTTCTAGGCTAGATCACATACTAGGACATAAAACAAGCCTCGATACATTCAAGAAGATTGAAATTATCAAACATACTTTCAAATCAAAATGGCATGAAACTAGAAATCAACTATAGGAAAGAAACTGGAAAAAAACACAAATACATAGAGATGAAATAACGTGCTTCTAAATAACTAATGGACCAAACAGGAAAACAAACAGGAAATCATAAATCACCTTGAGATAAATGAAAATGAAAACACCACCTCACAAAATTTATAAAATGCAGCAAAATCAGTTAGGAGAGGAAATAACAGTTAAGGAAGCCTACCTCAAGAAGCAAGAAAAATCCCAAATAAACAATCTAAATTTGTCCTAAATTTGTTAAGTATAAAGGAACAACACTCAAAGCAAGGAGAAGGAAGGAAATCATAAAGGGCAGAGAGGGAATAAACAACACAGAATGCAGAAAAACAATAGAAAAGATCAACAAAACTAAGAGCTTGTTGTTTGGTTTGAAAGGATAAGTAAAATTGCCAAGCCTCTATCTTATCAAGCAAAAAAAGAGAGAAAACATGAATAAAATCAGAAAGGAAAGAGGAGAGATTACAAATGACACCACAGAAATACAAAGGATCATTAAAGAATACCATGAACAATTATAAGCCAACAAATTGGACAATCTAGAAGAAATGGATAAATTTCTAGAAACATACAACCAACCTTTCAAGACTAAGCTAGGGAAAAAGAAAATCTAAACAGACAAATTACTAGCAATGAAATTGAAACAGTAATAAAAATTGTCCAGGACCAGAAGATTCCACAGGTAAATTCTGCGAAACATTTAAAGAGGGATCAATACCTATCCTTCTCAGACTATTCAAAAAAACTGAAGAGGAAGGACCACTTGGAAACTCATTCTATGAGGCCAGCATTACTTTGATATCAAAACCAGACAAATGCAATACCAAAAAAAGAAGAAAATTATAAGCCAATATTACTGATGAGCATAGATGCCAAAATTCTCAAAAAAATACTAGCAAACTGAATTCAACAGTATATTTAAAGGACTATGTACCATGCTCAAGTGGGATTAATACCAGGGATGCAAGGGTGATTCAACATCCATAAAACAATTAATGTGATTTATCACATCAACAAAACAAAAATAAAAATTATATATGAGCTCAATAGACACAGAAAAAGCATCTAACAAAATAGTTATGATAAAAACTTTCAACAAAATAGATACTGAAGGAACTTAACTCAATTTGATAAAGGCTATCTATGACAAGCCGACAGCTAGCATCATACTCAATGATGAAAAGTTGAAAGCTTTTCCTGTAACATCAAGAACAATACAAGGATGCTGACTCTCACCCTGTTATTCAATATAGTATTGGAAGTTGTAGCCACAGAAATCAAAGAAATAAAAGGCATCAAAATTGGAAAGGAAGAAGTAAACTTGTCACTATTTACAGGTAGCATGATACTCTAGAAAAGCATAAAGGATCCACAAAAACTTAATAAAATTAATAAAGAATTCCATAAAGCAACAGGATACATAGTTAATGTATAGAAATTTGTCACATTCCTATACACTAACAATGAACAATCAGAAGGAGAAATTAAGAAAACAATCCCATTTACAACTATATCAAAAAGAATAAAATACCTAGCAATAAATTTACCAAGCCAAGTGAAAGACCTGTACTCTGAAAACTGTAAGCCACTGGAAAAGAAAATGAAAAGAACACAAATCAATGAAAGGATATACTATGCTCATGGATTGGAAGGATTAATATTATTAAAAGGACCATATTACTCAAAGCAATCTACAGATACACTGCAATCCCAACCAACATACCAATGATATTTTTCTCAGAACTAGAACAAATAATCCTAAAATGTATATGGAATCATAAAAGACTACAAAGAGCCAAAGCAACCTTGAGAAAGAACAAAGTTGAAGGTGTTATATCTCTGATCTAAAAATATACTATGAAACTATAATAATGAAAACAGCATGGTACTGGCATGAAAACAGACACATAGATTGATGGTACAGAATACAGAGCCCAGAAATAACCCCTGACTTATACAGTTAACTAATGTATGATAAAAGTGGCAAGAATGTACAATGGAGAAATGACAGTCTCTTTAACAAGTGGCGTTGGGGAACCTTGGCAGATATGTGAGGAAAAAAAATGAAACTAGATCACTCTCTTACATTATATACAAAAATAAACTGAAGATGAAATAAATACTTAAATGCAAGGTCTGAAATCATAAAACTCCTAGAAGAAAACATAGGTAATAAACTATTTGGTATAAGCCTGAGTAATATCTTTTTGGATATGTGCCATTGAGCAAGGGAAACAAAAGCAAAAATAAACAAGTAGGACTATATTAAACTAAAAAGTTTCTTCACAGAGAACAAAACTATCAACAAAACAAAAAGACAACCTACTGAATGGGAGAATATATTCGCAAATGATATATCTTATAAGGGGTTAATATACAAAATATACAAAATATAAAAGGAACTCATACTACTCAAAAAAAAAAAAAGCAATCCAATGTGAAATGGGTGGAAGTTATGGAAAGACATTTATCCAAAGAAGACATAGATGGCCAACAGACATATAAAAAGATGCTCAACATCACTAATCACCAGGGAAATGCAAATCAAAACTGTAGCCATTCCTACACCAGTCAGAATGGCTGTTATTAAAGTGGCTATGATAATCCTTAGCATCTCATTTGTATAACAAAAGACATTTTTTATCACTTTCAACACTTGAGATATTCGAAGGGTTTCTGGAGCTGTGAGCCAAGACTTGTGGACAAAGACCAAATGTGGAATCTAATGAACAAACTAAACTAAAAAGGGACATGGGGACAGCCTTATAGATGGAGAGCAGGATGACAGCTGGAATGGGGAGCGGGGGGGAAGTGGAGGGACTGAGCTAAAAGGAAAAAAGACTCATGGACATGGACAACAGTGTGGGGATTGCAGGGGTGAGGGAGTACAAGGGGACTAAATGGTAATGGAAAAATACAATAAAGATCAAATTAAAAATAAGAAATCTATTTCGGTCACCTGAATGAACATGTATATTGCAACTACTATGATGCACGTTTTCTCATAAGAGTGAGAAAAAGACCCTTGAGTTGAAGAGACAAAGATTGGAACTGGCCTTTGATTGTGACACTGAGAGGTCATAAGAAAACACAAAATGTCATAGACAATGAAATGCCTGGAGCCCTCACTAGGACAGCCACTTCAATAAAAGGCAAACATATCATATATGGCCCAGTCACCTATAGCACTTCAGTGCCTACAAAGCTCTTTTTTTTAAAGGTTGGAAGGTTTTTAAGATACATTATTATATTTAATCTTCCCACCATCCCTGAGCTATACATTATTATCCCCATTTTACAGATAAGGCTTAAAGTCATGAAGTGAATCCCCAAACCGGGCCTTGATTCAACCATCTTACAGTAAGCACTTTATAAGACCACAGTGAAAACCAAAGGGAGACAGCTTTATTTCTGGATGTATTTTTCCTCCACCTTAAAAAGAAGATGAATCTTCAAAGGACACTTACATACTTATTTCTTTTCAAATGAACAGCAGCTCAGTGGGGTAAAGAAGAGGAGGTATTTTTTATTCCCATTTTTCAGATAAGGACACTAAGGATCAGAGAGAATAAAGTAACACACAGAAGATCAAAACATTTTCTTAAAATAAGATGAATCTTAAAATAGAACATTCCATAAAAGTGATAAAATACCACACACTTCATGATAAGGGAAATCCTAGCTTTTACATTCTCGTGTATGCTTTGTTAATTTAATATTTAGGCCACTAGTTTTACTATCTTAAAGGAGCCGGCACTATAAAAAATGAAAAACGCTCTAAATACAAACTACATAGGTTGCATATTTACATACGCAGAAGTGGCTCTTTCTGTCCCAGGACAGAGAGGTGGTGGTGTGGCTGAGTTGGGATATATAAAATGTCACAAAGTGACAAATGAAAAGCAATGAGTGACAGGGGAGAGAAGTAGAGATATCAGAGGTGTAGCCAGCTCTTGCCTTCTTGCTGCACATGGGTTGTGGCTGAAAGGTCCTCAGTAACTTCTGAATCCTGCCATTCTAACATTGGAATAGTTTTGGTGGTCCAGCTCAAAACCATCCACTTCTAAAAACTGTCTTCTTTCACAGGGTTACAGTGGTGGGGGGTGGGGAATTTTGAAGCCAGATTTGTACTTTGGGACCCTGACCACTGACTGGTCTCAGTTTACTGAAACTGGGGCAACCATAAAAATTTAGAATAAAAATTCAGAAAGCATGCCACCTCTGCATGCAGTCAAGAGCGTGTGTAAAAACAGGGCTGTGGAACAGCTGTATTCTGCCTTGTGGACAAAGGAGCAGCTTTAAAAAATTCCACAGAATGTGTGTGTGTGTGTGTGTGTGTGTGTGTGTGTGTGTGAGAGAGAGAGAGAGAGAGTGAGAGAGAGAGACGTGAAGACCAAGGATTCTGTGATAACTCCCTATAACCATACTCCTGACATAAATCTCATTTGGTTTAAGCTATGTGGCAGACTGGCCAGCTGTTTACCAAGCCATTCTCTTTCATTCTGGACACACAGCCAAACTACATTCCCAGCCTCCTCTGCAGTTAGTTTTGGCCATGTGACTGAGCCCTGACCAATAGAGTGTGAAAGGAAGCAGTATTTTCTACTTTCAGGCTTGGTAATAAAAACCTCCCCCATGATTCTCCACTAGCTCCCTTTGCTCATAGGCCAGCAAGGTATGAACACCCAGGACACTGGTGAAAGCCACATGTGGAAGCGGCAGAGCCTCCTCAGGCTAAGTTTCTGAAAGAATGTGCTTATCGCAGCTCTCCCACCCTCACGAAGAAGGCTTTATACTCTCAAAAAATACATATCTCTTGTGTTAAGATTTCACAGATTATTTCAGCCTTTATGTGACACAACATCAAGCTTTATGTGGCCTAATACAAGATAGTTTGAGTAGTATTTTTTTAACCTACAATTGAAGAATCTTAAAGCATCACACTTCCTGTGGTATCTCTTCTAATTCAGTTGCTGCCTATTGAAAAGGTTGAAGACATTGTGCCAAATACCCGTGGGCCCAGCTCTGGAGCCAGCAGCAGAGGGCTGAGGTAAGGGACTCAATCAGTCTGCAGGATGTTGAGCAAGCCTACCTCAGGAGACATCGCACACCCAAACACACTACCTTTCTTGGCAGATACCCTTTGAATGCTCTACCAATTCTGAGAGTAACTGGCCACCTCCTCAGTCTCCATGTGGCCATGCAAACTGAAAGCAAAAGTCTTTTATGTAGAAACTTTAAGTTTCTATTGACGTCAGCACTGAAATGGGTTTCTTTCCAAATGATTCAGGCAGATTTCCAAGATGGCCCAGTAGCACCATGTTCAATTATTGGAGTTCTAGCAAGGAAGGAACTGATAAAAGAAAAAGGCTTCTGTCAAAGAGCTATATGGATGGCTGCTATGCCTTTAAGTATTCTGGAAGACAGGCTTGAAACAATTCTATATGTGCAGTATATGAATTTCCTGTTCTCCCCATGTAAGCAGTAACTCTTGTATAAGAGCACATTTAATGGAGTAGTAAGGGCTATTAACAGAGGACATATAGGCAGATCTTGGCAAACGTAATTGGGTTTTCTGGTCAATAAAATGTCTCTAGAAAAAGGTATGTTAAATGCAGTGGAGCTCATTTCAAGCCCAAGTGCTTGCTTTAAATGGCAGGTAGTTTTTGTAATATTTAAACTAATGGTACTTGCTGCCAATAACATGTCCAAGATTGAAGGTGTGAGAGCTTAAATTCAGGGAAACAACAAAAAAATCTTACCTTGAAGTAATTTTCTCTATCTTTCACAAACAGGCGAAGCCTGCAAAATGTGGGGAAATATTAGGATCTCACTTTGGGATCTATTTTTCAGCAACTGTGCCAAGACTCTGGGGGATTCTGAGCACATAAAATGGACAACAATCCCCCCAACTGAAACCCCTTTCTCACACTCTTCTCACATCTTGCTTCACACAAAATACACAATTTTGTTCTTGCCGTTAAAAACATCCCCACAATTTAATAAGCTAAATCAATATATGAAAGATGACAAAATTAAATAGAATGTGGGCCTTCCCATCCATGAAAGAATGCATGTCTTTGGAGACATTTGTTGGTGGGAGGGGGTGTAATTTCCTCAGCACCTTTTCTTATATTTCAATACCGTGGTCCACAAACGGGAAGTGAATGAGATGGAAGAAGCCCATCACAGGACCGTACGCAATTTCTTCAGTTTCCTACTTTAATATGGTGCCTTAAAAGATACCAGTAACCTCATATGATTATCTCATTTAATATTTATAAGAAGACTATGAAATAAGAACTGTAATTCTTGGTTAACAAATTTGAAGATTACATGAGGAGGACACAGAAAAAGTCAACCATCCAATAAGTGGCAGAGAGAGAGAGACTTTTGATTTTAAGAACAGGGCTCATTCTGATGCTTTCCTGACTCTTTCTGATGCCTATACCTGTTGATCTAATGTCTCTTTTCCCCAGGGGACTTTAGGAGAATATCATTAATATTTATTACAGCTTTATAGGCAAACTATATAGACAAAAATAAATATGATACTAAGAATACATATAATACAAATTACATCTTTACAGTCCCATCCAAAGATTATGAATTAAGAATAGTCAACTACAATCAATCAATACAAACAACAGGGCTTATTCTCTCCCAAACCCCTGTTTCATTCTTGTCAATTGTTTGTGATGAACACATTAAATATATGCTCATTAAGTTTCTTGGTTAATAAAACAGTGTTGATGGTTAACAGGTTAGAGGGAAAAACCAGACAGACATGGCATTCAAATATATATATCTACAAAAGAAACAAAAACACTAACTTGCAAATTATTTGCACCCAACATTTGCTGTATTATTATAGTGATAAGTGAATGTGGGGTCAATCAATACAAGGTCTGTCCAGAAGGTATCCACTCATGTAATACAAAAAATAGAGACACTTATTGAAGAAGACATAAGAAACATTTGTACACAGGACAACGACACCTCAGTCTCCTTCAAAATAGGCACCTGTGGACCTCACACAGTTCTCCCAATTGCCATCAGCTGCCCCATTGTGTTTTCCGGAATCTCATCCATGGTCTGAAATCTCTTTCCTTTCAAAGATGATTTTAGTTTTGGGAAAAGCCAGAAGTCACCGGGTGCCAAATCTGGGCTGTAGTGGGGCTGAGGCATTTGGGTGATTTGATGTTTGGCAAAAAAATTACATAAGAGGTGATGCATGAGTGAGCACATTGTCATGATGAAGCTGCCAATCACCAACTGGCCATAGCTGTGGCCTGAATAGTTTCCATGAAGGAATGATCGAGCTTAACACAAAATTTGACACAGATTCATTGGTCTACTCACTCAGTCACTATGAATGTAGCAGCCACACAGTACACATGCTCACTCAATGGAGTCTACTGCCCCCACTGACTAGTACAGTGAAGTTGTCATTGTTCATGCATGTGCATTCCCATCCACTCTCCTTGGCTGCCAGGTTACACCCATGTCGTGCAAACCATTCTTGTTATATTAACAATGGCTGGACTTTTTTCAGACAGACCTTATGTGTGTGTGTGTGTATAATTTCCATGTTTTGAATAAAACCTAAGTGTCAGTCAGCAGATGAATGAATAAGAAGAGTGTGAGGTGATATGTATGTGTGTGTATGTATGTGTGTGTGTGTAAAATTCTGCCATTGTGACAACATGGGTGGACCTTGAGGGCATTATGCTAAATGAAATAAATGAGACAGAGAAAACAGAGAAGTTCAAATAATTTCACTTATATGTGGACTCCAAAAATAAGCAATTCATAGATAGAACAGATTGGTGGTTGCCAGAGGCAGGGTGGATGTGTGAAAGTGGTCAAAATGTACAAACTTTCAGTTGTAAGATAAATAAGTTCCGGGGGTATAATAATCAGCATGGTGGCTACAGTTAGCAATACTCTATTGTATTTTTGAAAGTTGCTAAAAGAATACATCTTGAGTTCTCACCATAAGAGAAAAATGTACCTATGTGAGGTGATGGATGCTAACAAAACTTACGGGGCGATCGTTTCTCTATATAAATCACTGGTACCTTGCAACCTTGCAATGGTATGTGTCGATTCTACCTTGCTAAATCTGGGGGCGGAGAATACAAGACAGCTTCAATAGACTTTAGGACTGAAATGATGAACACTGAAGCAAAAAGGTGTTGGTCTGACTAAATGTACAGGAATTTCTAACAGTTACAGCTGTTCAAAAATAGAATAGGATATCTTAAAGTGGTTTGTTCTTTGTAATCAAATTTGCTCAACAGAGCAATTGGGTCTGCTCTTGATGGGACTCCCATGTGAAGTAGGGAGCTCATTTTTCAGGTTCCCCAAAGCTTTGGGGTTCTCCCTTTCTCCACAGCTGAGCTTTCTTTGATTTGTTTGACTTACAATGACATGGAAATTTTAGACACTAAGAGACAGGGAAATAAACACAAATAGAGAAAAGTTTTAGAAACAAAGAAACAGAGAATTCAAATAGTATTTATCCTTTAAAATCAATACCAAATAGCCCGGCTGGTGTAGCTCAGTGGATTGAGCGCGGGCTGGGAGCCAGAGGGTCCCGGTTGGATTCCCAGTCGGGGCACATGCCTGGGCTGCGGGCCAGGTCCCCGGTGAGAGCCATGTGAGAGGCAACCATACATTGCTCTTTCTCTCTCCCTACTCCTCTCTCTGAAAATAAATAAATAAAAAATCTTAAAAAAAAATTAATGCCAAATATACCTACATTTAGCCTGTCCCACTTTGGTCCTTGGCGGGACTCCTCAGTGGTCTAAGAACCCCAAGTCCTACAGCCTGTATTACTCCTGCCAAGACTGTGCCGGTGAAAAAGTCACCACATCACAACTTATTAGACCCGTCAGTTTACCCGCAAAGAGGAAAAATTACAGTTTTAGGGTAACAAGCCCAAATTTCCCCAAAATTGTTTGTTTCCCTCTTAAAGAAGAAGGACAATAAGCAATATTTGTTGTATACCAGGCAATAGGCTGACAGCTGCACATACCTCTGTTTCATTCATTACATTCATTCATCTTATTCATAATAACACTTTGAGGTATGTCCAAGGGACATTCAGTATGTCCACTGACAAATGAAAAGTCTGAGACTCACAGAGTTCAAGTCAAATGCACCAGGTCACACCACAAATGACCACAAAAGCCAGAATTCACACCCAGATTTATGGGGCCTGAAAAGTTAGGCCCATTTTCCCATTCCATGATTTATCATCTCTGCTGAAGATCTTTGCTAAACTCTAGACCAAATGCTTTTAAACCACTTCACACAAACAGTTAGCTATCTTACTATTAAAGCACTCTGAGCAATAATGCTTTTAAGTTTTCTTGGAAAACATCTTAAAACCCTTAGCGCCAGCACCTAATATTTTCACTGACCTTCCAATATGTGGCCTGAAAGTACATAAAATAAAAGCTGAATCTTGTCAGACTTTACTCCTATTTCATCCCTTAAAGTGCCAAAGTCCTATGACTTTGGATTCTCTTGCATTCAGAATGTCCCCCTATATCTATCTAGAACTCTGGCACAGAAAAGTGCATTTATAAACCAGAAAGGAAAGACTTGTGTTCTAAATAAAAATCTGCAACTTTATTCTATGAAATTATCTTTTCAATAGGCTTTGCAAGAAAGGAATCATTAGAGTGCAAATAATCTAAAAGAAAAAATATCTTCCCCTAAAACCGAAGTGAAGAGAATGTGGTGAGCAGGGCAGTGAATTGATAGTGAGCATCTCAACTGCAGAAAACTTATCCACATCAATCAGCTCTTGGAGCCAATGCTCTAAGAGCGAACTGACATAATGCTACACAAGGAGTTATGAGGCTCAAGACACTGACATTCTTCTCGGGAAAAAAATCATCTTTCATCTTCACCTGACATCATGAAGAGAAGGGATGGAGTAAAACCTGAGAGATGACAATCCAAGGAATTGAGGGAGGGTTTTCGTGCAGTGGGAGTGAGAGCAAGACGTATGTTAAAAATGAAACATCTGCATAGGTTCTGCTGAAGTTAAAATGAATGCCTCTGGTGCAGCTAGTATTTCAGGAGCTCCTACCTGCTCCTTGTGGGGGAAATGGTGCCCAGATCAATGATCTAGCATCAGAGCAGCTAGTGATAGAACAGACTTCAGAGCAAGACACACCGTCAGACCAGGCTCACAGGTGGTTTTGAACATAAGACCTCTGTTCTTGCGCTGGCTGAAGACTCATGAATTTAATAGAACTAGTGCTGGGAACGGAGAAACAGAGAAAAAAGGAATGGGGAATATGCAGTATTTGGTGATAACAGCTTGATGATATTCAGAGGAGAGTTTTCGATATACTCAACTAAGCTATTGGGGTGAAAAATAAACATTGGCCTCCATCTCATACCACACAGAAAACTCAGTGTAAGAAACTATGATGCTTTTGGAAGAAAATGTAGAATATTTTGTGAAAAATGAAAAGTGTCCTTGTATAGAACACAAAAAATTAGGAAAACATAAAAGCAGAAGCCACAGACTCAAAATGATATGTACCCTCCCCAGAGCTATGTCTAATACAACTCTCCTCTCCTCCTGAAGTCTTGATTTTTACCCCATTGGTGCACACACATACACACACACACACACAGTGTCTCCTTTCTCTTGGTTTCCATTGTAATTATTGTCTGAATTAATTTAAAATCATCACACAGAGCTATCATATTTATTGTGTACAGTCATTTGCTTGCAGCCAGCATGATGTATTAGTAAATGTTTAGCAATCAACTCTCTGGGGAATCAAAGCCCTGACATATAACATTTGCCAGTTTCTGTGATGCAATTACTCCAGTACGGCCTATTTCAAGCTTTCGATGTGAAGTTACTAGAGGTAGAGTCAGGGAGAGGTCCCCACGACTGTAGTGCATGTGGGCCAGCACAAGCTGGTTTCAGCCCATCCCTGGTTGCCTGTCTCCCCCTTGAGTCTGTAAACCATCCCTGGTGAATGGATGTGATTGGATGTGCCATAATTGGATGTGACATGATTCCTCAGTTTCCTCACTTAGTATGAGTGGGTAAACCCAATGAAATAAGTAACTTCCTTAGAGGAGAATTAATTCTATAGCTCTAGTTAATGTTTAAGGTATCAGAATGGACATTTGCAAAGTGTGGCTTTAATATCCACATCATCTTATTCTAGAAACAGTCAGTCTGCTTTTTCTATGTGGAATCCATCCTTCCCTCATTTTCAGTCTGCTGTTCTCAGGTTAAGCTCCTCACCCAGCTCAAGAGTGGATGGATTATGTGACCAGAACCAATCTGTGAAGTATATTCTCTAGCCACAGTGATTGGCTCACAGAATTGTCACATGAGCCAATGACAACAATAAGAATCCGTAAGACCTTGCTGAAAATACCGAGGCAAAATTGAGCATTTGCTTCCAGGGACTTGAGCCAACGAGAATATAAGATCTGGAGCTTCTGGCATCTCCGTCTCGCCACCACTTGGAGCTGTGAATGATGCCAATGCAACAGAGATGGGAACACTCAATCGTGATGACAGCGTTTGAGCCCTGAATTCAGAAATGCCAAAAGCGAAACTCCAGGCCGAGAGCTGTCATTTATGCAAGCTAAACACTTTCATTTTCTTTAAACCAATTTATATCAAATTTTTGCTGACATACAGCGAAATAATTTCAGACTGATATAGAGACATACCCTGATTAATAAACTCTCTGTATTAACACATTGGGAAATATTATAAAGATTCATAGCATGATAATACTGTTTATAAAGCATCATTTGGAAGTTTCTTACAAAGTTAAAATACACAAATGTTATATGTCTCAATTGTGATAGGCAAAATTATTGCCCCTCGAAGGATGACCATGTCCAAATCCCCAGAACCTGCGAGTATGTTACCTTACCTGGCAAAAAGGACTTTGAAGGGAGCTTGAAGCTGCAATTATGTTAAGGATCTTGAGGTGGGAGATTATCCTGTGTTATCCAGGTGGGTCAAGTATAATATAAGGGCGCTTATAAGAGGGAGGCAAGGACAGAGACACAAAAAGAGATGTCACTTCAGAAGCAGAGGTCATAACGAGACAGGGTCACTAGCCAAGGAAAACAGGTGGCCTCTGGAAGCTGGAACAGTCAGGGAAGCGGATTCTTTCCCAGAGACTCCAGAAAGAAGACAGCCCTGCCAACCCTGTTTAGACTTCTGACTCCCAGAACCGTAAGAGACTACAATTATGTTATGTTGATTTCAGTGACTACATTTGTAGTAATTAGTTACAGCAGCAAAAAAAAAAAATCTAATAAACTAGCAATGCCACTTCTGGATATTTTACCCAAGAGGAGTGAAAACTGATATTTACACAAAAACCTGTATGTAAATGTTTATGGCAGGTTTAGTCATAATGGCAAACACTGAAAACCACCTAAATAAATGTTCTTCAACCAGTGAATGAATAAACAGTGTGGGTAATACTCAACTCACTGGAATGCTACTTCCAAAAAATAAGAATAAACCATTGAAACTCAAATGTATTATGTTAAGTGAAAAAAGCTAGATTCAAAATGTTACATACTTTACAATTATATTTATATGACATTTTAGAAAAGGCAAAAGTATCAGGACAGAGAACAGATCAGCGACTGCAAGTGGCAGCAGGTGGAGAAGGTCACCAGAGGACAGCACCAGGGAGTTTGGGGGACGGAGGAGCAGTTCTGTGTCTAGATCACGGGGGTCGTTTCACAGCTCTGCATTTGTCCCAGCTCATAGATCTGTGCACTGAGGAGAGTGAAATTTATTGTACCTAAGTTAAATAAATAAATAAATAGGTCAAAAAGAAGCCCCTGTGCATTTAAGAACAAGTCTCAGAGGCCGCATGAAGTCATGTCTATGGCAGTTGTTTTCCTGTTAGTCTCAGTCACATTCAGTCGGGCTTTCATGCCCCGCTCCCTTTCCTTCCCTCAACCACCCTTTCTCAAAGAACTAACCAATGGTAATAACAAAAAATGTGCTAAGCTAAAATTCCAGGGTGTCAAGAGGCAAGTCCCAAAAGAACCCAACGTCTCTCAAAGCTCAACCAACAACAGCTCACTGTGTCTTTAAAAATACGATGCTTAACCAACTCTGACCCTAAGTTGTTGCCTGGGTTTTTGTCCCTATTGTTCCCTTGTTAAGGTTTAAAGGGTAAGCATGTCCACAGGTGCATTGGATTTAAAGCCAAAAAAATAACACCCTTTTGGTTTTAAGATTTCACAACTTTGGCTCTACATGCATCACCAGAGTAAAACAGTGGCTCTATCTTTAAAAAGAGAAATAGAAAAAGAGCTGTCTGATAAAAATGGGTACAGTGAGGGGTAAAGACAGAGGGTAGCATATCTGTAGGAAAAGTAGATGGATGCGTGGAGTGGGAGTGGGTGACCCAGGCCTGGGGAGGGCAGGCTCTTCCCTGCCTGTGGCCCAACTTTTTCTCTTATTACTGCATGAGAGCACAGCGACTCATTTTCTTCACAGTGCAAGTCGCTAGACAACTGAGAAAGGAAAGGAAAACAAAGGAGAAAAGAGCCAGTTTTTCTTCCAACATCATAGAAATGGAGCTCAGTGTTTCTATAACATCTTAGTGGGACTAGGAGACACCAAAACCTAATGTTTTTCTATGAGTTCTCAGTTTCTAGTGCATGGAAAGTTTCCCATTTCACTCATGCCACAGATCAAAGAAATAAAGGGACTATCTTTATTCTAATACCATGTGATTAAAAATCTGAAACCCGAGGTGGTCTTAGAGTGATCCAAGTTTAGGTTATCTCTGGCAAATGGGAGTTAAGGTTATGCCTCTACCATTTCACTGATTCTTAGCTCAAAAAATCTAAAATGGCCAGGGATGCCAGAAGGATGACATCCGCCGCCCCAGCCGTGAACTGCTGCCTGCTATGGTGCAAACCGCATGCTTCAAGTTCAATCTTGACCTGCTGGACCTGGTTGTGCTGCCAGACTGTCCCTGGGCACAGGGCAGTGCTCACTGTATTCACTATGATACAAACATTACTTCTAATAAACAACCATGGTGTATGGTTCAAGGCCAGGTGGATGAGAAGAATTATCTTTTATATGACAGCAGCAGCGATAAGGTCATATTTATGAATGTCCTGAGAGAGGAGGTAAAGGCCACAAATGTTTGGAAAGAACAAAACAGTATGCTGAGGGATGCGGGGACTTGATTAAACAGCAACTGCTCAACGTCAAACCAGAGAAATACTCAGGGTTCCTTTCATCCTGCAGGTCAGCGTGATGTGGCAGCGTATAAAGCCAATGGAGACACCCATGGATCCTGGGAATTTGGTTTGCATGGACGGAGGCTCCTTGCCTTTGACCCGGAGAGTGGAAAGTACACAGTGTATCATTCCAGAGGTGAACAGATGAGAGGAGGCAGGAGAATGTTAAGGAAGTGACCAGCTTCTTCACAATTATCTCAATAAGAGACTGAAATAAATAGCTTAAACTCTTGGTGCCCTGGATGAAAGAGCTGGAGACAATAGCTGCACCAACTGTGGGCCCCACCACAGCCCAGTCCAAGCCCATGACTATCATGCCCCACGCCTCAGTCCTCCCTGTGATCCTCATCTGCTGGACCATAGCTAGCATCCCAGGCTGGTCCTTCACAGTAACAGAAGATGCTGCTCAGAAGCTCCTGAGAGTGTGATGTAGTTCAACATGTCCCTTCTGGTTGGCTGCCTTCCCACCTCCAGCTATTCAACTACTGACAGCTAGGAGCTGCAGTCTTTACAGCAAATGGAGAGACTCCAGAAGATGGTGATGCCACAGCAGAAGCAATATTCCTGTCCCTTACTCCACTGGGGCATATGTCAACTCTATGTTGATTCTCAACATTGTGTTCCTTTTGTTTTCATGCCAGGTATTGGAATTCTTGCACTTAGTCTTTTTCTATTCTTTTAAATTTTTGTTGGGTTTGTTGGGATAACACTGGTTAGTAAAGTTATATAGGTTTCAGGTGTGTAATTCTATAATTTTAAAATTTCAAAACAGGACTCCCTGCTCTCAATGAAGCACCTTGAAATATCCAAATAGAACTCACTTCCCACTAATTCTATAAGCAGGATTTTACTTCTTCTTCCTCCCTACCCTGTTGATACCTGTCCTTTTTCTCTAGAAAAACAAGCTAAAAAATAAACAAAAAACTTATCTCCTCCCAAGTTTTTTTTGCTAATTCACACGTACCATAGGTACTTTATTCAATACCTACATGGTTCTAGAGACAGTAATTCATTTTATGGTGATTTGGGAGACTGCAGATCCTGCAACTAAAATTTCTAAATTAATTGTTTCATCAAACAATTAGTAAAATCATTTCTGTATGATACTATGGGAATAAAAAAAATGAAGGGAATATAAAAACTATAAGCAAAGTACAGAATAACAGGAGAGAAGGCTGACACTTTTATTGTTTTCCAGGCACTGTCGTTCACAGAAAAGAAGGAAAATTCAGAAAAGGGGCAGGCTGGGACGTTTGTACAGCTGACCACTGCATAGCAGGTTTGAACTGCACGAGTCCACTTCCGTACAGATTTTTTCATCTTATAAACAGATGTAAACTTATACTATTAATACAGTACTTATAGTACTGTACTGTAAATATATTTTCTCATGATTTTCTTAACATTTCATTTTCTCTAGCTTACTTTAGTATAAGAATATACTATATAATACATATACTATACAAAATATGTGTTAATCAACTGTTTGCATTATTGATAAGGCTTCTAGTCATCCATAGGGTATTAGCAGTTCAGTTTTTGAGGAATCAAAAGTTACACACAGAATTCAGATGCATGGGAGTTCAGCGCCCCTAACCTTCAGGTTTGAGGGTCCCCTGTATACCATTCTAACAAAGGAAAGGGGTTTAGGGCTTCAAAGAATGATAAATTATAGGGAAGTAACTACAAAATATGCACATGAGGGAAACCATTGGAAGACAGGTTTATTTTAGTAAGGTTTGTTTTTGCAGACTCAACTCAGTATGACTTCATTTGGTGATGACCCTCTTCTTCCTGGCACAGGGAGGGACACCTTTGCAAAGGGACATGGATGCCTTGCATTGAGGCAGAAAGGGGGAAGGCAGAGAACTCTTTCTGCATCTGTTGATTCTTAATTGCCTTCAGCTGAAAATAACCCGCATGGCAAAATGACATATTTTGGGATGGCATAATTTTAATTTTAACTAAAATTTTATGGATTTAGGGTTTTTATGTAACTTTATTGTGGCAATAGCTAACACTGCCCTCAAATGTTTAGATTTTATCTCATTGTGTGGTCATAAACTTCTCAAAAACAAAAAACTCTCACTACCACCAACATGGCAGCCTCTACCAGATTCCCCACAGTATGCCTATCCTAATGCCGTCTTCTTGTTTGATTACTTTAATGCTGGGAGATCTCTATGTACATACACTCATCTTAGAATTGTGCACAGGATAAGGTTTAAACAAGTCATGAGAGAATCTAAAGCAGCACTGTTTAGAAGTATGATACAAGCTAAATACGAAATTTTAAATTTTCTGTTAGCCACTTTAAAACAGTTGGAATTATTTTTAATAAGGTATTTTAAGTCAGTTATCCCAAATGTTATTATTTCAACATGCAATCAGTATAAAACTTTTAATGAGATATTTTGGATTCCCACACTCAGCCTTTGAAACAGTGAGCACTTCACCCTAGAGCACATGCAGACCAGCCACACTTCAAGTGCCCACAGCCACCTGGGGCAAGTGGCTACCATATTGCACAGCATGAGTCTGAAAGTTTTCATAAAAAGTGAAATGGAGAGACTTCTGTGCAGAGATTTTCTCACAACTACTGCAAACATTCAAAGGCTTTATCTATTTATTTGTTTGTTTACTGGCTTATTTTTGGATGGTTGGCTGATTTCCCTGTGAATAGATGTTGGTTTGTATTTGGCAGCATTCTGTGTTCTAATGTCAATCTTGCATTCAGCTATTATTTTATCCACATTTGAATTTTCACTAATTTCATAGTTTTTCCAAAGAACAGTCACCATATTATGGTTGTTCCTACTAGCTTTGTTCAACACTATGTGAAATAAAATGAGATATAAATAATATATAGTTACTTCCTATGCTTTTCTAACACCATTCCTAAAATATTTTCTCTTCCCTCCTCTACCTACCCCCAAAGACAGCTTCCTACAGGCCTTCAGTTTAAATGTCAACTCATTTCTATGAACTTTTTTTGGCTTTTCCTTACCCTACCACCCTCCCCAGTCTTTTTCATTTGTTTCTATGCCCTCAAAGAGCTTGCAAACTCCTCAAGGAGCTCCTTTAATTTTTTTTTTTTTTTTTTGTATTCAAATAGCCAGAAGTATTCTAGCAAGCTCTGCATTCTCCAGGCAAATGGTGGCTCGCTTATATTTGTATGCGCACTGACTGTTGATGAATGACCGTCTCATAATGTTCTCAATGAGGAAGTCCATGAGCATTATTTATTTTCCAGCCCCAAACCATTCTGAATTCAGCTCGAAGCATTATCAGTACAGATCACATTGGCCGAGAGTTCTCCTTTGAGTGTTGTCTTACTTCTAGCTACACACCACGTGCTATCAGGAAGTGGGAAGTCAGTCTCAAAGAACTGCACAATAAAAATTATTTTTAACATTTCATTTCAGTTAAATTTCAGAAGATTCAAAACCTCATTTATTTCAGATTATTTTTAATATTTTCACTCAGAGATTAATATTATGTTTTTATCCCCCTTTTATTTTCTTGATAATGCTTTCTCTATGCAGCCTGCATTGGTTAAAATTCTAATTAGAGAATAAAAGCATGAGTAAATTACTTTCAGTATGGCTAAGACCAGACTATCTTCATAATAAATTTCCCTTTGTTAATGAATTTAAAATAATCTCAATAATGATTTTTTATTGAAACTGATAATGCCATTGGAATTATAATGATTTCATATTTTTACACACAAATGAGAAAATTAATTTTTGATAATGATTTACATTTCCCCCAATTTAACATAGATCTATGAATAATTTTTAACAACCAGGCTCTCAACAGAATATAATCTTATAGCCGAAAATACCTATGCCATGGTAAGGTTGTGGGATAAATATCTACAGTGCAAGACAGCCATTCCAAATGCTCATAAAATGAAAACCATTTGAGTTTGACAAAAAAATATCAGGATGAATTTATCAGAAACCGTACAGTACAAAAATGATCCACAAAAAAATCAGAATGAATAAGAAAGTAAATGAGGATGCTAGGATTTTTTTAACCTTTTCTTCTTTGGCTTAATTTGCATAGATCTTTTCACTGAAATATGTTTTACTCTTCCTTGCAAGATGATTTTCATTTTATTTAGAGTTATTGTACTAGGAAGGAAGAAATTGAGAGTTATCTGGAAATAAAATGGTACTGAAAGGCCTACAAATTTTTGGTGCATTTTCAAGATTCTGTTTTGCACTTACTAATACAAGCCTTTGTTCATTCTAGTTTTTTCATACACACACAACAGTCTCCTCTTACCTGCAGGAGGTGCATTCTAAGACTCCCACATGGGTGCCTGAAACCATGGATAGTAGCAAATCTTACACACTTTTTTTTTATATATATACATACCTATGATAAAGTTTAACTCATACATTAGACATACTAAGAGATTAACAATAATAACTAATCATACAATACAACAATTAAAACAACATACTGCAATCAAAGTTATGTGATTGACTTGGGGGTCGTGATTAAGTAAAATGAGGGTTACTCACCCAAGCCTGCTGTACTGTGGCAGTCTCTCTGATAATGGAGTTGTCCACTAAGGAACTAACAGGTGGGGGTACATACAGCATTCTGGGAGGGGCAGAGTGGGAGAGCGCGAGATTTCTCTATGCTACCAGAACAGTGTGCAACGTAAAACTTACAAATGGAGGACTACTGTGCACACAATTTTTTTAAACATGGGATATAAATGAGGATTATCTGTGGTTTCAGAGAATAATAATATTATTTCCTAGGGGCAGAAGAGAAATAGAAAAAGGATTCTTAGAATGAAGAATCAGATGGCCTTCAAGGAGGAGAGGTAGCACTTACTGTAGTGATAAGCAATTAGACATCCAAAAACAGAGGTAATAAAGAGGAGGAAAATACTCTTAGTTTATTGTACAAACACATCCATAAAACAGGAATTATTTAATAGAAGAAAGTTGTAACTGCATTTATTTATTATTCATATGTCATTCTCTAAAATACTAGAGGCAATTTAAATAAATACATAGAGCCCTGGCTGGTGTAGCTCAGTGGATTGAGTGCGGGCTGGGAACCAAGCGGTCCCGGTTCGATTCCCAGTCAGGGCACATGCCTGGGTTGCGGGCCAGGTCCCCGTGAGGGCCATGTGAGAGGCAACCATACATTGCTGTTTCTCTCCCTCTCTTCCTCCCTCCCTTCCCCTCTCTCTCTAAAAATAAATAAAAATAAAATCTTTTAAAAAAATAAATAAATAAATAAATACATAGAATAATTAAATTAATAATTATAAATTAAATAATTAAATAAATACAATAAAATAATAGCACAAGAATTATTAGATTTATTTTTTAAATATATTTTATTGATTATGCTATTACAGTTGTCCCATTTTCTCCCCTTTCTTCCCCTCCACCCCTACTCCCCCATTCCCTACCCTTTAGTTTTTGCCCACAGGTCATACTCATAAGTTCTTTGGCTTCTACATTTCCTATACTATTCTTAACCTCCTCCTGTCTGTTTTCTACCTACCATTTATGCTACTTATTCCCTGCACCTTTTGCCCCTCTCTCCCCCTACCACACCCCTGTTGATATCCCTCCATGCCTTATATAAATCCCTTTAACATTTCATATAATAAAGGCTGGGTGTTGATAAACTCCTTGAACTTGACCTTATCTGAGGAGCACTTAATCTGCCCTTCCATTCTAAATGATAGCTTTGCTGGATAGAGTATTCTTGGATGTAGGTCCTTGCCTTTCATGACTTGGAATACTTCTCTCCAGCCCCTTCTTGCCTGCAAAGTCTCTTTTGAGAAATCAGCTGACAGTCTTATGGGAATTCCTTTGTAGGTAACTGTCTCCTTTTCTCTTGCTGCTTCTAAGATTCTTTCCTTATTTTTAATCTTGGGTAATGTAATTATGATGTGTCTTGGTATGTTCCTCTTTGGATCCAACTTCTTTGGGACTATCTGAGCTTCCTGGACTTCCTGAAAATCTATTTCCTTCACCAGCTTGGGGAAGTTCTCCTTCTTTATTTGTTCAAATAAGTTTTCAAACCCTTGGTCTTCCTCTTCTCCTTCTGGCACCCCTATGACTTGGATGTTGGGATGTTTAAAGATGTCTTGGAGTTTCCTAAGCCTCTCCTCAGTTTTTTGAATTCTTGTTTCTTCATTCTTTTCTGGTTGGATGTGTTTTTCTTTCTGCTGGTCCACTCCATTGATTTGAGTCCCAGTTTCCTTCTCATCTCTTCTCATTTGTTCAAGTAATTGCAACAATTGCAACAATCTTTCTTCGAATCCTGTGAGCATCCTGATTACCAGTGCTTTGAACTGTGCATCTGACAGGTTGGTTATCTCTTTGTCACTTAGTTGTATTTTTTGTGGATCTTTGATATGTTCTTTCATTTGGGTCATTTTTTTTTCTTAGTGCACCTGTTACTTTAAGGGGCGGAGCCTTAGGTGTCCACCAAGGCGGGGTAACCCACGTCGCTGTGTTGTGACGCTGCCTGTGGGGGCGGGGCCTGAGAGAACAATGGTGCATGCTCTGTTCTCTGCACTTCCCCAGCTACCCACAAGCAAGTTGGGTCCTTCTTTGCTGGCTCCGGGGTGAGTGGACAGGCCTGCACAGTTCCAAGTCCCTGTGGGTCTCTCCAATGAACTCTCCTGTGAGGCTGGGAGTTCCTCCCACTGCCACCTCAACCCCCATAGGTGTATTCAATCGGTGGTTTGAGGCTTTATTTCCCTGCATTGGTGGACCGTGTGGTCTGTTCCACTCCCCAGCTTTTCCTCCCGGTTTATCTGCGTAAGAATGGGGGACCGCCCAGTCCACCAGTCTCAGCCCCGATTTCGCTGAGTGCACCTGCCCCGTTTTGGCCAGGCGTGCCCGCCATAGGCCCCTCCAGGCAGCTGGAGTGTTGCTGGTACCGCTCCACAAACCACGTCTTGCCGAGTGCTCTCCACCCGGCTCCTTCCCGCTTACCAGTCTGGATGAACGTGTCTTCTTTAACTCCTTGGTTGTCGGACTTCCACTCAGTTCAGTTTTCTGTCAGATCTGGCTGTTTTTGTTTTTTAAATTGTTCTTTCTCCTCTTTTGGTTGTGTGAGGAGACACAGAGTGTCTACCTACGCCTCCATCTTGGCCAGACTCATTTATTTTTTTTAAGTTTGTTGCGTAACTCATATGTGCCAGGCTAAAAGAAAAAATATATATCTCTGCATTCACAGGGTTTTCAACCTAGTGTAAGACCCAGAAAAATAAATACATTGACAAATATATCTATAATGCTCTGAACAAATATATAAAGCAGGAAAAAAGAGACAGAGAGTAACTACTATAGAGGATCAGAACATGCCACTGAAAAATATGCCACTTTTGCATAAAGATTATTTTGAGCTAAAGGCAATAGAGAATCAAGAGATGCAGAAGCCTTCCTGAGTTTCCCTTATCTGACTAAAGGCAGAAATTTCTGAGAAATGAAAACTGCCATAAATCCTCTCTCCTGAGAAAGCTGTATGGCTGTGAACAAGACAGAAAGATGGTACCAGCACAGAGACGGGTCAGCACAAACAAAACTCACTAAAATGACCCTTATCTTCCTGTAGTTTCCTCCATATATTTACTTTTTCAAAGTCTGCCACCCTTGGAAACCTAAAACCCTTTTCCTTCATCTTGTCACACCTTCACAATTTATGGCTTTGTTAAAAATGGTATATAGGCCCGGCTGGTGTAGCTCAGTGGATTGAGTGTGGGCTGGGAACCAGAGGGTCCCGGTTCGATTCCCAGTCGGGGCACATGCCTGGGTTGCGGGCCAGGTCCCCAATGAGGGCCATGTGAGAGGCAACCATACATTGCTCTTTCTCCCTCTCTTCTCCTCTCTGTAAAAATAAATAAATAAAATCTTTAAAAAAAAAAAAGGTATATAAGCTCTCGAGCTTACATGCTTCTTTGGATCATCATTTCCTTTCTAAGAATGCCCTCATGTCAAGTTAAAAAATTCACACCAAATGAAGTTCACATAGCTTTTCTTCTGTGAATTTGTCATTCCTCAATCTAATTTGCATGACCCAGCTAGAGAATTGAGGAGAGTAAAGCAAAAATGTTTGTGTCCCCTATGGTAGGGTAGATATGCTGGTCAAACAACGCCATTCTGAAGGCAATGAACAAAGTGAGGAAGCGGACATATATTATGATGTCACAGTGGTTGGGCTTCTTATATGGTGGCTTGGAGCTCACAGAATTTTCCCAAGAAGCCTGGGTAGAAGCTGTAAATATTCTTAAGAACTAGCTTCAGAAGACACAAAAATTTCACTTCCACCTCATTCTAGTGGACAAGGAAGACATAAGGCCAACCTAGATTGATGAGTCTCCACCTCTCAGTGACAGAAGTAGCAAGAATTTGCTGCCATCGTTAAACCTCCAGAGTTGTGCATAAGTTTCTAATTAGGTTGGCACATCTTTCCCTGAGGAAACGGTCTATGTCAGGGTTTAGCAAACTATGCCTAAACAAAACACAACCAGCTGGCCTAATCCACACATTGACTGTTTTTGTAAATAAAGTTATGTTGACAGAAATACCCATTCATTTATATATTGTCTGTGGTAGCTGCTTTCTGCTTTAAGGGCAGAGTTAAATAGCTGCAACAGACTTCATGGCCTGCAAAAATTAAAATGTTTACTATCTGACCCTTTGCCAAGAAAGCTTACTAACTTCTGGTCTACAGGAAAGCAATCATGCTGTTTCCCAATCATCATTCCACATAGAGCTCTAGCAATTTTGTTGTCAATCTTGTCTATAGGTCCCTAGAAAGAATTAACTATGCTTTGAAAAATTGAAGTTAACAGTAGATTTTCAAAATGAAAACTGATATCCAAGCAGAAAGCATGTGACTCGAAAAGGATTAATATGTGAAACCCATCACCTAGCAGAACAAAATCAGAACCGGGAGACACAGCTCTCTCTTCACACCACCCAGACAACCAGGCAGCCACTGTACTTCACCTCCTCAGAGGGTTTGGTTTGTCTCTTAAATTACGGAGAAGAAAAATATCTCAAACCTTAAAAAAGATACAAAGCATTTCTCCAGCAGACTGAATACTAAACCCAATCAGAAAAGCTCGGACTTTCACACTCCTTCTAGCAATATTCTAAGAGAGGAAACTTAAGTCCCTTTCAAGGCATTTGCCAACTCTGGGATAATGCAACCATTGGCTAAACTAAAACCTTAACAATTGAAGGTGTTTGACATGCCTCGTTCCCCACCTGGAAAATCACCTTCACCCAGATTCAAGAGTATAGCATATATTACACCAGTCCCCAAAGTGGAGGTGTCTACTGACCTCGGGGTTCAAGTTAAATGCAGTAGGGTAAGACTCACGGTTCAATCAGCCCAATAAGCAGTGTCAGGACTATTAGGAAAGTAGAATGAAGTAGAGTCCAACCCTAACTGCTATAGTGTAGATTTTATAAAAGGCTTACAGGATCGAATAGGACACATGGCCAAAGGAAAGCAACAATATTCTCAGGGAACAACTATGCCATTTCTCCAGAGGAAATCATTATTGATACTAGGAGTCTTATAATGCACACCTTCTCATTGCTCGAGAGTAAATTTGTGTGTAGGGGGGTAACTTCATAACACTGGAGCACATTGGATGAATGCCACAAGTGACGATCACCGAGCATCTGGTCTCCCCCATTTGCAATAAGTTTCCCCCACTGCATCCATTCTTAGCAGCCATCATACAAAAATCAAGGACTAATCCCAAAACAACAAAAATCTAATGAAAATTATTATTAAATGTATGCAATGGGTATTTTTAAAATTATGCAATAGATAAGAATAAAAATCAGGTAATAAAGAAATGTTTTCATAAATTTAAAATCAATTAACATGAACAAGAACAAGTAACAAAACCTTTAAAAACAATAAATACTTTAAAGTGTAAAATGTAAATATGCATCTAAAACAAGCAAGAAAGTCCTTAAAAACAGTAAATATTTTAAAATGTAAAACATAAATATTAAAGAATGACTAACAAAAATTAAATATGTTTACAACAACATAGACATAAAATTAAAAGTAAGTTCAAAGTAGGGATTATATAAATTTATAAAACTAAACCTAGATTTCAAAGTAAGAAATTAAAAACAAAAAATGGCTTTGAATTATAAATTAAATGAGCTTTTAATACAAGTGATAGAGGATAAAATGGCAAAATAAAAAAGGAACTAATATTAACAGGATAAAATATTAAGGATAAAAATGAGAAGGTAACAAATGAATTTTTCAGAAACTATAGGAAAGATACTATATTCAGGAAACGTGAAAAGTTAGCAAAGTCCTGAAATGGGCTAAAAAAAAGAAGCAGGTGAAGGACAATTGAAACAGCATGTACTGGTCTGCGAACATTACTCCAACCCAGAACTATAATACAAAATCCTTCATTAAAAATAAAAGACACCCTAAAAAGAACACTCTCCTGGAAACACACAAGATGAGGACTTGTAAGACAGAAACACCAGCTTGCCCTGTGCAGAAGTCCCTGGGACCTGAGTGGCTGGAGGGAAGGCCAGAATTCGATGTCCCTCCCCCTGCCTGTCAGGTGGCCCGAGTCCCGGCTCCACCCACTAAGGCGCTGCACGAACAGCTAGACTTGCTAGTGCGCATGGACGCAAAAAGGCAAACAGTTGGAAATTAGGCCTGAACAACAGAATAAGAAAGACTATAAAAGACTTTAAATGTCACACTAGGTCAGTGGTTTCCGAACCTGGGCATTTGTTTAAAATGCAGGTGTCTTCCCGGAGGTTCTGATTTAGAAACCTGGGCAGGGGAGGGGCGAAGAGAGTAGATGACATCTGTGGTTGTTGCCACCGATGACTTCCTTCCAACAGGTTCCAACCCTTTTAACACGTCTCCCTACCTCCTGTGGTACACAATTATCGAAGTTTAGTACATAGTTATTTATGATCTGGAGGCAACTGAGACTTTTCTTCAATATCCAGGGGTCAGATTCTTCAACACAGGTGACAAGAAAAACAGTCTAAATAGTAGCAGGTCAGAGTTACACAAACCAAGTAAGAGTGATGCTTGAGACCTGTTGCTTTCACATGAAACTCGTTTGTTTTAGTATTTTTTGTTACTGCCAAGAACAACCAAATTAAGAGGAAGCCATGAATATATGTGTCGCTGGTAGCTTTTAAGTATCAGCATATCACCAAAGTAAACAGTGAGGGTCCTTTCATAGTCATTTTTCTCAGGGATCAAATGTATGCACTTTGCACCAAGTCTACCTCCTGCAAGACATGGAAAGGATAAAAATTAAGATGATCCAGGCCTTTAACCCTGAACTTCTGTTGAGCACAATGCTATATATGTATCACTGGTGCGTGTAGGAAATGACTGTTTGTACAGCGCACTGATAAACTGCAGGGGATTTGGAAGCCTCTGTGTGGATATGATTTTAAAAATGCATTACATTTTGCCCTGGCTGGAGTAGCTCAGTGGATTGAGTGTGGGCCTGGGAACCAAAGGGTCACTGGTTTCGATTCCCAGTCAGGGCACATGCCTGGGTTGCAGGCCAGAACCCTAGTTGGGGATGCAGGAGAGGCAACCATACATTGATGTTTCTCTCCTGTCTTTCTCCCTCCCTTCTCCTCTGTCTAAAAATAAATAAATATGTTTAAAAAATGTATTATATTTTTTATATAAAACTATCTGAAAATAAAAATGAAATATAGAGTTTCGAGTGTAGCATTTGTAGGGGGCAGAGGGTACACCATTCCTCCAACCTTCTTCATGCACAGGTTTGTCCCCACTGGAATTAGACAGTTCTCACCAACAGCTCCTTCAGGGATTGCCTTACCCTGTGTAAGAGCACACTTGTCCCTGGGTAACCCATATCTAATGACCAATCACAACAAGAATCTAAGGAGCAAACTATATTGGACAATAGGGAACAACTCTGAGAGTCCTTGAATGTTCCGGAGCTTGGGGCAAAGAGGGTGTTGGCTCAGACTTTGAACTCATCACAGTACCGTCTCCTCTGCCCAATCCTGCTCCTGCCCCCTCTCTCCACTGCGGCTGAGAGATACGCCTCCCCCAGAACTACATTTTAGTGTCTGTTTCTGCAGAACCAAACCTGTGACAGTATTCGAAACTGATTGATATGAAACTTCCAAACAATTTTTTCAAAAACGTCAAGATGCTTAAGTTTGATTTGCTTATTTCACTTTTTTGATTTCACCTCTTTTATAATGATCTTTGCTTGAAATGGCTATTTATAATTTTATCATACTTTAATAAGAAGCTCTTCAAATACTTTTTGATCCCATCCCAGAAAAATTTTTTTCATACATGTATGTAAAATTTTTAAACTGCATTTTACAACCACCCCAAAATGTGCAGTCATTGAAAATAGCACAATAAAAAAATATTTTTTAGAAATATCTTTTCCTTTTCTTTCATTGGTATCGGTAGTGTTGAAAGCTTGTGAAATATTTTGTATCCAAATCAAATAATTCTTCCCAAATAATTAAAAATAATGATGAAGCTCTTATTTGTAGACTGCACACATGTTTTCAGAGCTGTCAGCATGTCCTTCAATTGGGTGTTAGTAAATGCAAACAGCAGCTGCGCGAAGGACAACAGTTGTCTGTTGTGAAATCCAAGCTTCAAGACGGCCCCTGATGGCTGTGCTACTCAGAAGACCCCATCCCTGACCTGCAGTGCCCTCTTTAGGCTCACGGAACATGAACAAATCCCTTCAGCTGATCGATGATAAAGCCCTGTCTTGGCAGTGGCCAGAGAATCCCAGTGTAATAGCAAATGCTCAATTTTGCCCATAACCCTGGCTACCTGATCTGACTACTAGATTTGTGATCAGATCTCACTCGGGCAGTCCCCTGCAAGCTCTGGAGGAGGCTGATCATGGCTAAGTTCGCCAGAAAAATATAGGACACCCAGTTAAAGTTGAATTTCAGACAAAGAATAATTCTTTTAGAAAAACTTATCCCCTCAAATTGTATGAAACTTATTTATATTAATATATATATGTTTTTTATTTAAAATTCAAACTTAACTGGGTGTTATGTATAGTTATTTGCCAAACCCAGCAATCCTACTTGAAGTCCTGAAGGCTCTGGTCATCCCAGACCCAGCCTAACCTGGCATGAGCTAAGGAGATTGATTGCTCTTTAAATACCTATAACTGACCATATTTTGCCGTGTATAATGCATTACCATGTATGGTGTGCAACCATATTTTTAGCCCAAACTTTCAGGAAAAAAAATATTCTGTTTTAATTTTTTAATTCAAATTTGTATTTATTTACATTTAGAAACAAAACTAATTATCATATTTCAGGGTATATTTTGCATATGGATATCATTATTGCTTTCTAGAGTTACACTTTTAACACATAAGCATAAATAATTAAAAACATTTATGTAGATATGAAATTAGTACTACCCATATGTAATATGCATCCTTATTTTTCACTCAAAAACTTGGGCAAAAATGTGTGCATTATACATGGCAAAATACGGTATTTTCTCTGTATGTCTTTTGGGAAATGCTGTTACTGGGTTTAATATTGCCAGTTCCTCCAGTTTTTGGAAACACTCCTTTCCCTCCTTGACACATCACCTTCTATCTTTTAGTTCTAATGTCTGACCAGTCCTTCTCTGGATTCTGTTTCTTCCCACACTGTCTAAACCAGAGGGTAGTCAAAGGGTGGAGGATAAATATCTTAGGCTTTAAGGGGCATACAGGGTCTGTCGCAGCTACCGGACTCTGACCTTGTGGTGCAAATGCAGCACCGACAGCATGCACATGAATGAGCACAGCTGTGTTATCGTACGGCTTGATTTACACAAACAGGCGGTAGGCCAACTTGGCCCACGTGCTGTGATTTGCCAATCCCTGCTCTGAATGCAGCTGTGCTCTTCCTGAGTGTCCTAAAACACTTTAATTCCTCATTCTCGGCTTTCCTTCAAAAGCATCTACTGTTCCTCCTTAATGTTTTCTGTTTCTGCCAATGGAACTATTATTCCTGTGGCTGACACAACTCAAAACTTCCACAGAGTTTGGTTTCTGTCTTCCAAAACCTACTCATATCCGTCCAGTTCACAAGTTCTGTGCATTCAATGCATTAATGCCTTATTTGTGTCTGAGACGTACAGAAGCTTTCTGTACCTGTCACCCAGCCCGTCACAATCTCATCCAAATGGCTCCAGACACCAGCATCTGCCTTTCCTAATCAAATGACCCCAACCTATCAGACTGCGTTTCCTTAGAATGGCTCTGATTCTTTTCTTTCTTCCTCAAAACTTTAAAGCCCCCAATGCTATGGCATTAAAGTCCAGGTTCTTTAACCTGACATCAAGGATCCTCTGGGAACCAGCCCAGACTTATGATCCAACTGTTTAATATTGTGCACCATTAACAGTAGTTAAAAGGAACTATGTGCCCTAGCACTCTCTTACTTTCTTATCTTTTCCATGCTTTGGTTTTCCTCTGCCCTCTGAAGCCCATGGGCACATAATTCCTGCCCACATTGGAGGACCCCGCTCAAACGGGTCTTCTCCACAAAGCCATCCCTAGCCTTCCAGCTAGAAGAAATATTTTCACATTCGGAGCTCCCAACTACACTTAGATTAACCCTCTCTTACAGCTATTATAGTTTCTACCTTGTATTAAACTTAGTTATGCCCTGTCTCCCCTTAAACAATTAGAGATCTGGAAACAGATTCTCTAAATCTTCTTTCTTTTTCTCAAAGCATTCAATTAAAAATCTTTCAACCTTCACTTTAGGTGTTTAATACATACTTGATAAATGAATAAGAAATGGAAGGTTAGTATTTTGTTTACAAAAAAAGACTACATGATTATAAGTGTGTGGGGGGGAGAGGGAGAGAGAGAGAGAACCTCTAGATCAATGGTTAATTTTAACTCATTCTTCTTTTTGCCACCTTCCTTTCTTTTCATTGTGGGGGGGGCGGGGAGAAGGGCACAAGATCAACATCACTTTAAATTCCAGTCAATGACCTAAAGTTCTTTTATGAAACAGCACAACCTTATTTTCTATTGGTGCCAAGGACTGTTGTTTTGTTTTATTTCATCTATATCTTTCCTTAGGGTTTATTTGCCTTATTTTATTTGCTTTGAAGAATACATTCTTTTTAACATTATACAAAGAAAAGGATTAAAACTTTTTGAAATTGCTCTCATTTATTAATATTTCCCCTGTGCCAGGCACTGTGCTAAGGGGCTTATGTGCTTTATCTCCTGAAATCCTTTCAACAGTTCCTCCTCCCATAGTACCTCCTCCTGTACAGCCTATATCCTTATCTACTAAGATGTACTGCCTCTCACCTTAAAAATAACTATTAACCTAAAGTAAGGACTCCAGACTTAGTAAATGTGTGGTTTTATTGCATGTGTATTAAGAAATGGATAACTCAGGCAGGGTAGTAGTCAGGGTCAGGTCAGTAACTAGAAATCATACCAGTTATTGTAACAGAGAGAATTTAATACAAAGAATTTTAACTAGGTATAAAGTTGTAACTAGATAACTGAGAAAGTAAGAACAGAACCCTAAGGTATCAAAGAGGTAGTAACTGAAGGACACAGTTACCATCACTGGGGCCTGAGAGAAAGAAAAAGAACAGATTGAAAGTATCCGAACTAAGACACTTAAAGGAAGAGCCTTAGGAAGCTGATACTCAGACTCTGAAAAGAGGAGCCCTGTCCAAGAGGTGTTGAAAGAATTGTAAATGAATTTAGCTGTGTCTACAGGACGGCAATGAGAAGGGAAAAGAAACTTTCTGGGGGAGATGCTCATAGGCAGAGGAAGCAAACAGGAAGGAGCAAATCCCTTCTTCCTCGTTCCTCCCCTCTAGCGCCCCCTATGGGCAGGACCTGACAGAGAAGCATCTGGCAAAACAAATATTGTTTGCCTGGTCCCAGCCCCAGCAGCACAAAGACAGAGTATAGAAGCGTAGGTTTCAAGTGAGAGGCAATAATTTAAGAAATGGCACAGGAAATACAAATATGGAGAGATATCTATTAAAGTGTGACACTTGTGAGCTTGAGAATGAAATCCAATAGGGCAAGATAAGCAAAATGGGATGAATCTTCCACCTATTAAAAATAAATTATAAATACCTCTAGGTAAGGACCTGAAGACAAGTCAAAGAAAAAAAAAATGCAGATAGATTTCCTGACTTTAAAAATCAAATAACAGCTTTAAAAAACACCACCAAGACAAATTACCTATGATCTTGAGGACAAAAAAGCAAAAAGCACAATTGTCATAATTGGTAAAGTGCTGTTAATTCAAACCCCAAGGAATGCTAAAATGCCATCATTTCACACTAGAGGTCACCCCCGGTAAGAAAATATAATTGTACCATCCTTTATTGTCCCCCTGTAGCTATTATAATAGTGGAGAGCTGCTCCTTATTGAAAAGAGATTGGATTTTTATGAGACTGACATGCTAAGCAGCTTTCTAGTCTAGTAAAAGACTGCATTATACAGAATTTACTTTCTTACTTTAGTGAAAAGCAGATATATTGAACAGATAGTGTAGGAGACAGTATCCATTACACACAATCACTGACCTATTTCTAAGGTATCAGCTTTAATCAGAGGTAGGTCAGCTCTGTGATCAAGAAAGAATACATTGTATATGACATAGAGACTGATAGTAGGTATTTTTTAATTGGGGGAAATACTTCCTCATATCAACAGAAAGCAGGTATATTACATGAAATAACTACACTAAATATTTTAACACAGTCATTAATGTGGGAGTTTATTGCATTAAAGGCATTTACAGCTTAGGAAATTAGAATGTCATTATCATTTCATGTCAAATTATGATGATTCAAGGACATCTTACAAAATTGGCATTTGTTAAAACTCTTAATGGTAGGGGTTCTCTTTATGTACAGAATTCCAATTTTTTAATCATTTGAATATACCATAAATAAGCTAATCATTCTTTAACATGATCACCTTTAGCCCATGACCGTGTCAGTGCTCCTTTGATATTTGTGCTCCCAGCCTTGATTACCCACTAACTCTCTCCCGTTACTGTTATTGTTCCATTGTTGTTGTTTACCATTCCCTACCATGTCTGGCCTTGCTAAGTCTTTCATTGTGAATGTCAGCCCCTGGCTTTTTTCTTTATACCTTACTCCAGCTGACATTCTTGGAGACATCAAAACCCATGTTGTTTAAACTATCCAAGAACCTAACTCCTCAAGTCCTTGGCCCCTTCACTCGCTATGGTCTGTTTTTGTACCCCATTTCAACCACCAGTTTACATGTTCACATCATTTTCCTATTCATCAAATCAGTGCACCAACTTCAAAACTTCGGCTGCCCCTGCTTATTCTTCCAGTGTCCCTATAATGATAGATAATATTGAATTACGTTACTACATTGTATTAATGGATATACTCTTATTCTCTTACCCTTTAGCCTCACCAATACATCCAAACCACTGACACTTCACTTTTTCATAATCCACCACTTGCCATGTTGGTGCTGCCCCTCACACCCTGTTTAGAAACCCATGGCTTATCATTATAATCACTTACTTCCTACCTACTCACTCTTTATCCCCACTTTTCTTCTATTAAATCCCAACCTTGATTAAACCCAATTATTTTCCCATTCTACGCTTTTCTCCATAAAGCCAAATGGTACTAGGAAAGAAACATAGAACCTATCAGGTCTAAACTTGAGCATCAGAACCACAGTTATATGAAAATAATAACCAGAGAGTCAAAAGGTCTCTCAACAATCAAAATATATTTTTGTAATATATTCACTTACTCACCAAAACAGGATTTCAATGTCTTCCCTCTCCTCAAAACCCTAGCATCACTATTCCACCGAAACACATATACACGTCTACTCCCAGTGAATGACGTCACCTCATATTTGAGTGAGAATATAGAAGAAACTAAAGAGATGCTGCTTCATCTCACCACCACCAAGTCTGCTGCCCTCCCTGGATCTGTGCCCACAGTCTCTGACTGCCCCTCCATTATGATGGATGATGTGTGTCTTCTACATTCACTATCTACCCTTCCACTTGTGTTCTAGACCCCAGCCGCTCTCAATGTCTCATGGTATCCATTCATTTCCTTTTAATCAATTTCTCCCTCTCTCCTGAATCATTCCCATCAACATATACACATGCTTCATTGTGACCCAGTGATTCATTTCCATTGATCCCACACAACCTCCACTGATCTCAAAAAAAGTCTGGAGAATTTTTCTGCTCCTTGGCACAGCAAAAATTCTTCAATGGCTTATTTATAGTCCTAGGCTTCATTTCCTGCCATGACATCTCTCTGTAGCCCATTATCTTTTCCACGCAACTGATTCCACTTGTCAAGATTATTGGGACTCACCATCAAAGTCCACCATGTTTTCAAATTTATTTGGCACTGATCTTTCTTCGTCTTACTCAAATTCTTGGCAATACTGAACACAGTTGGCCACTCAATCCTCCTTAAAATGCACCCTTAAATTTTGTGACTCCATTTTTCTGTTTTTCTTCCTTATACACTAATCACTTCTTCTTAGTCTCTTTTTCACCCTCCTCCTTTCATTTCAAGCTTAAAAAGCTGGAATACTCCAGCGTTCCTCCAAGGCTTCACTGTTCTCCATCTCCAGTGTTCTCCTTCATGAGCTTTTATGTACTCTTATAATTTTAAATACCATCTGGGGAAGACTATCAAATTCATATCTGCATCACTGCCATTGACCTCTTCATTGAGCTCTAAGTCTAAGTTGTAATTAATTATAATTCAATGATTGGCATTTCCACTTGAATATATAATCACTTTATTAATCATAACATGGCTAAACAGAACCTTGATGTTCTTGGCTTTATTCCCAACACGCACCTTCAGACCCCCCTACCCCTCTATCGCTACCAACCACCTGGTGCTCAGGTAAAATATTTAACATCACTTTGATTCATCCCCTCCCTTCATCCCTCCTCCTTTATATGCAATCCGTTAACAAGTTACATCAGATTCAGCTCCAAAATAGATTTTAAATCCATCCACTCATTTTCACATCTCTTGCATTGGATGCTTCCAGTTGCCATCATTAGCATCTACATGGTTTCTGTGGGCTCCTACCTGGCTGTTTTGCTTCCACAAAAGTCTGAACTATCTTTTTAAAATATTAACCCTCCCAGGGAACACAGCATGCCCCCAACACACACACACACACACACACACACACACACACACACACACGCGCGCGCGCGCGCGCTTTAAAAGTCTTTACCACCACTTACAAAAAGCAATATGACATAGCCCAGTCCCACCTTCTGGCCTCAGCACTGACTACTCAGCTAATTATACTCCGATCCAATGGTTTCGTTTCTATTCCTCAAACTCACCGAAATGTCTGCCTCGAAGCCTTTGCCCTTGTTACTGCCCCTGCAGGGGAGACTCTACAACATCTCAGTGTGGCTGGTTCTTTCCTGTCACAGCTCAAGGTCCATCTTCACAGGGGCTCCCTCAGTCTGTAACGTATCAATCACCCCGCTTTAGTTTCTTCACAGTATTGATCACTCTCCGAAACTCTCCTGCCCATTTTTGTTATTGTTTACTTGCTTCTTTCATCTGTTAGCTCTCTATAGGCCAAGGACTTTGTGTAGCATTTTCACTACTATATCCATAGTCTAGACAGACCATCTAGAACAGAGTAGACACTAAGTAACTACATGCAGAAGGAAGGAAGATGTAGAAAAAAAGAAGGAAAAAAGGAGGAGAAAAAGAGAGAGGGAGGAAGTAAATTGGGTTCAATGATTTTCCCATAAAGATAATGATACAATATTTGTATACTTTCTTAAATGTCTATCTCTCCAACTTCCCCAATTAATTTCCATCTCTGTACATTGATGTGTAACAAAGTACAGAGCACAGCTTAGTTCAGAGGCATGGCTCTGTTAAATAAAACTAATCTGACAGGATTAGACCACTGGGGTTTGGTCATTCGCATTCTGGATGGCTGGAAATGATAATGTGCCAAACCTCCTTGGGTACTCAGTGAACCACACTCTCTACCATCTCCCTACACACTCCAGGCAATTACCCATCTGGTTTGACTGGCTCGCCTGGTTGTATTTGAATGAGGTTTTTCAGCTGAAAGTAAATGGTGTGTGTCTGACCTGAAAGGCAGCCTCTGGCAGCTGTTGCATCCCATGCCTACTTTCATCTGCAGCCACTTTCTCCAGACAGGAGTCAGAATCCTCCCCAAATGCAAGTGGACAGTCAGAGACAGAGGAGAGAAAAAGGGGACCAAGGCAGGAGCCAGGAGACCTGGGTTCTAATCCCTGTCTCTCTCCAACCCATTATGTAACTTCATGAAATCCTTGTGCTGCTCCAGGTTTGTTTCCCCAGCTGCAAACTGCAGGGTTCATGCTAGGTAATCTCTGGGAATTTCTTCCAGCTCTCACATTCCAGACTTAGAAACCACCAAGTGGTAAGCATTTGCTGGGTTGCGAATTCTCCAACCCAACAAACCCATCTCCAACCTGGGATGAGTGGTGATATTAGTGCCATTTGGGGGTTTTATATTTAACCAGAACCTCATAATTACAAGGTTACCCTCAGCACACCCCTTTGACATAGATGGGTGACAAACACTAATTACCCTGTGCTGCTGGAGGAGGAAGGAAGGCACAGAATGACTGACTCACCCTCTGTTCACCAGAAGCAGTGGTCTGGCAGAGACTGGAAATTCACAGACTTCTGAGCAGTGGACCTGAGCTCAGGACACTAGGCCGCAGGCCTTTGCTGGAGATGCTGGTGCTTTCCTTTGCTTGCTTTTTATCCTGAAATAGATGGAAAATACTTTTGACTGCATTCTTTTTTTCTGAATGATTCACTGCGGTTAGTGCTAATGCAATTGGCTAAAAGACAGAAAGTTCTATTTACTTCAACAAACAACCTAAGAAAACTGTGTGGACAGGCAGTGAGGGACAGCGTAAACTCTGAAGTAAGAGATGCTCATCCTCGTTTTGTGAGCAGGTGTTTTTCCAGGTATTAAGAAAGCACGAAAGTGATAACGATATAAAAGACTCAATTCCACTCATAGTTCTGCAACATACATACTCTCTGGGCCTCGGTCTTTTCATTCATAAAATGTGTCTGATAGAACCTTCCCACAATGTTCTTACAAGGATGATATGGGATGAGATGAGGCAGTTACTCCCATTGTAGCTCCTCAATTAATTAGCACTTTTCCCTCTTTCTCATCCTCCCTAAGAAAGCAAAATAGGGTACTTCTCACCCACACACTGTACACCCGTCTACACCTAAAGCCTCCTGCTGTTCACCATCATTAACGCAAGACCACAGGCCACTAAAGCAGGCAGTTAACTGTTCATGAGGTTAAAGGATCTCTCATTCCGGCCTCACTAATGATACACTGTATCATAAGGAACTGACCCCGTATCTCCATCTATAACCATGGGGCTAACCAAATTGTCCCAGAGAATATTCTGAGCACAATTGAGGAAGGTTCTGTGAAAAGCATATAAACTATCAGATGTGAAATCTAGGCTAAGTGCTATGATTTCTTTCAAATAGCTTTTAGGTTACATCCAAATACCTGTCTCTACTCCTCTGAATAGCCACGTCAGCCTCCTTACCCAGCTGCTAGTCACTGTCATTTCGCCATCAGGGACATCCATAGAAGCCAGAGGATAGAATAAAGACATACAAAGGAAGGAAGGAAGGATGTGCACCAATAAGGCAAATTTCTGATCTCGGCTTGTTTCCTTTTCTTACCTATCAGAGGTTGAGGGAGTAACATTTTCCCTCCACAGCTTCTCCCTACATGGTGAAAAACAGGGCACTTAAAACTGGATGACAAACAAGAGACAAGTTCACACTGAGGTCCTCTGTGTGCCCTTGTGATGTAGAAGGACCCCTGGACTCAGAGCTGTGAACCTGCTTTCAGGTCTGCCTCCACCCATAGTATGCTGCGTGATGACCCGCAGGAGAGTGAACTCTCTGAGACGTCATTTCCCCACTCTGTGTAATCAGCATGGTAGGAATAAATGTTCCCAAGATGCTTACTAGCACTAAACTGCTACAAATCTTGGAATAACATAGAAGCGGGTGCTCAGGATCGGCACATGACTCACATTCACAGTGTTGGTGACCTATAGGTCCATGGTCTCATTAATATTTCTATAGCCTCTGACATGACATTGTCCATCATTTCTCTGAAATAGGAATTTTTTAATCTGGAGAAAAATACGAATGTATGTAGGAACCACATGTTCCAACACATCTGTATCATTAACCAGTTTCCCAGTTATTTTAGACTTAAAAAAAAAAATCTAAAGAATACATTTTGAGAACTGTGCTTGAGACATACATTCTTCAAATCTATTAACTGGGAAAAAGGCAAAAGACAGGAAAAGGCACTTTTACTATTTGCTCCTTTATTTGTATTCCTAGACATTTAACAACAAATATGTATCTGTCTACTAATTTGGTAATATATAAAGAAACCAATATCGAAAATGCCACTTAGAAGTGATTATTCTCAAACTGTAGAGAAAACTTTTTGAAGACACAAATTCCTGGGCCCTACTCCTTACCTACTAAATCAGAACTCTCAGAAGAAAGTTTAAATGGCCCAGACACAGGTATATTTGCAAAGCCCCTGAGGTGATGTTGCTGATCGCCCAGGCTTGGAAACCCCCGTTAGAAAGCGAAGCCTCTGCAGCCACATCTGACACATAGCGTAGTCCCTCTCCTCCGTGCCCAGCAGAAGTAATCTCTCCTCTCACTTGTGAACATCTGTGATAATCATCACAGAGAGCCGGCTTGTTTGCTAATGGGGGGAAGAGAAGTTATTTACCTAGTTTGCAAGCCAAGGGAGAGCTTAATTAATGTCAGAGCAGATACGATTTCCTCCCCTCTCCTTGCCCTAGGAATTCGCAGGGATGACGAGAGGATTTTTAATTAATGTTTGGAAAGCATGCTGAGATCCCTGGACAAGAGGCACTGGAAAAGGGCACAGCGTGATTATTGTTGTTAGTAATAGCAGTTGTGTTAATAGAAATAATGAGGTTCTCAAAAGTGATTTTTAGAAAATCTATGACATCAATCACCAGTGTGTTTCTGTGGCAAGAATTTTTGGAGAGAATGACGGAAAAGGGAAAAAAGATATAAGAAAAAAGTTTAAATGCTTTTTCCTATTCTTTTTTTTACCAATTAGTACTGGATAACACTTTGAGGTTCTAGCATAATAGCTATGAAAAGTTCTTACACTTTCCAAAGTAAATTAAAATACAACTATTAAATTCTATGTCATCAGTGAAATATTCCAAACATAGATAGGAAAGAAAAAACTCAGGGTTGGGACATAGAATTTCTGAATCTGGGGCTTATTATTTGCTGTTTACTGACTTATCATTTACTGATTATTTAACCCTAGGCAGGTCACATTAAGTTTACTTTTTAGTAAAACTTGGAGATATTGAATAATGTTCCAATGACTCACAAATTAATGAATATAAATAGAAAAGATTAATGTGGAAAAATTTTTGTCTATAGGTTGTTCTGCAGATATTGTGATGATGATGATGATGATGATGAAGATAATGTTGATAATGATAATGACAATGAGTTGTATAAAAAAGACGGCAGAAATTGTGCTGGCTGTCATGGCTCAGTGGGTTGGGTGTTGTACCACAAAGTGAAAGATCACTGGTTCAATTCCGAGTCAGGGCATATGCCTGAGTTGCAGGCCAGGTCCCCCACTGGGGATGTGCAAGGAACAGCTGTGTTTCTCTCCATTTCTTTCTCCCTCTCTTCCCCTCTCTCTAAATATAAATAAATAAAATCTTAAAAAAGCAAAAAGGAAGGAAGTGAGGAAGGAAGGAAGCAAGGAAGAAAGGAAGGAAGGAAAGAAGAGAGGAAGGAAGGAAGGAGAAATAAATGTACATTATATTACTTATGCTGGATTTTTTAAACGTAATTTTTATTTAATGAAGTAAAATTGTTCTTTAAGGCTTACAATTAAAAAAAAAACAGCTTTAGGAAGTTTAGAAAATTAAAGAGTCCTTTAAGGCTCACAGTGAAAAGCAGCTGGCCCCTGTCCATCCCTTCTACCCAGTCTTTGTTCTTGAGATGCTTCTCTTAGATTCTTCAGTTGTTTCTTTTGATGTCTATCTCTACATTGCCAATTAATATGCTTGAATTCTTATATCTTGCTTTGTACAAATTTTAGGCATTATTTATTTCTTATTATAAAAGACATTAATTATGTTATACTTACACCTCCAATTACCCCCACCCTTTCTACAGATATAATTAGCTTTACTTTTACTAAAATTAATGCTTACTATTTATATTTTTACTGCTGCATAGATATTGTTTATTGCTGGACCAACTAGTGTACTAGTAATACATTTCCTTTCTTATATAACTCTTCATTTTTCCTAGAGTTATTAGTTGCCTAGTTTTATTTAATTTTCTTAGATATCCATCTACCTCACACTGTTTCTTTCCATATATCTGTCCACAATTATTAACCTCTTATTAATTAGATGGTAGTTCCACACCATCAAATGTGTCAGATCACATTTCCCTAGGTACTTTGTTCCTATAAAGTCATACCTTCCTACTGTAACTGAACAATATTATGTCAGAAATTATGAAAATAGTAATAAATACTTGGGCCTATGGGCCCCCAATACTGTGAATATAAGGCATGTGTGGATTCGATGCATAAGCTTATACACATAAGCTGTATGTTCCAGGATTCACAGGACTGAAGACATATGAATGGCCAACAAGTACATGAAAAGATGTTCAACATCACTAATCATCAAGAAAGTAAAAATCAAAACCAAGAGATATCACCTCACACCTGTTACAATAGCTTTTATTAAAAAGACAAGAGAGAAAAAATGCTGGAAAGAATAGGGAAAAAAGAGAACCCTGATGCACTGTTGGTGGGAATATAAGTTGGTGGAGCCACTAAGGAAAACAGGGTGGAAGTTCCTCAAAAAATTAAAAATAGAACTACCATATGATATAGCAATCCTACTTCCAGTATATTCCCAAAGGGGAAAAAAAATCATGATCTCCAAGAGACAGCTGTATTCCCAGGTTCACTGCAGCATTCTGCACTATAGCCATAGATCACAATGTCTCATGAAACATTACTCACAAGACGTTGAAACAACCTAAATGCTCATCAATGGATTTTAAAGTCATCCATAAAATAGAAGGAAATCCTGCTATTTGCAACAACATGGATGGACTCTGATGGTATTCTGCTAAGTAAAATAAGTTAGAGAAAGACAAATACTCTATGAACCTTAAAAAGCTGAATTCATAAAACCAGAGAATAAGCTAATAAAAACAGGGGGTAGTTACTATGGGCTGGGTGTTAGGGAAAATGGGGAGATGTTGGTCAAAGTCTCGTAAACTTCAAGTTACAAGAAAAATAAGTTCTGGGGGATCTAATGTAAAGAATGGTAATTATAGTTAACAATACTATATTGTTAGTTAACAATTGTTCATTGTTAATTACTAAGAGAATAGGTCTTAAATGTTCTCACAACAAAAGAAAATGGTAAATACATGAGTGTATGGATATTTTAACTAACATTATTGTGGTAATCATTTCATGATATATACATGTATCAAATTATCAGATTTTATACCTTAAACCATACCATATAATCCTATATGTTTGTATCATATAATCCTATATGTCCATTATATCTCAATAAAACTGGGGAAATTTTTATTACAAAGCTACGGTAATCAAGACAATGTGGTACTCACATAAGGAGAGATATTTTATATATGTAATGTCTCTCCATATACATATATCAATGTAATAGAATTGAGAGTCCAGAACTAATTCCTTACATTGTAGTCAGCTGATTTTTGGCAAGATTCCCAGGTCAATTCAATGGTGGGGTTTGGGAAGAATAGTGCTGAAATAACTGAATATCCACATGCAAAAGAATGAAGTTCTCACATAATATGCAAATGTTAACTTAAAATGGATCATAGACCTAACTGTATGATCTAAAACTATAAAACTGTTAAACAAAATCTTCAGAGTAAATCTCTTTAACCTTGGATTTGGCAATTTTTTTAAGATATGACACCAAGAGCACAAGTAACAAAGGAAAAATTGACAAATTGTATTTTACCAAAAATAAAACGTTTTGTGCATCGAAGCACACTGTCAAGAGAGTGAAAAGACAACCCACCATAAGGGAGAAAATATTTACAAATCTTGGAGCTGATAAGTGTCTCACATGCAGAATATATAAAGAACTCTTACGAATCAACCATTAAAAGGCAACTTGAGCAAAGGAAGATATACCTTCATGGAATGCTCAACATCATTAATTATCATGAAAATGCAAATGAAAACCACAAGGTACAACTTTATATCCACTAGGATTGTTAAACTAAAAAAAGACAAACAATAACAAGCATCATCAATGAGGTAGACTAAGAAACTAGAACCTTCATATGTTGTTGTTTGTGGAATCACAAAATGATGCAAGCACTTTGGAAAAGAGTTTGGCAGTTCCCCAAAACGTTAAACATAGCGCTGCCATGTGACCCAGCAATTCTATTCCTACACACATACCTAAGAGATCTGAAAACTTATGTCTTCACAAACAACTGCACACAAGTACTAATAGTAACCTTATTCATAATAACCAAAAAGTGAAAACCCTGATGCCATCAGTTGATGACTAGCCAAATCAAATAATCCTATTCACACTATGTAATATTACTCAGCCATAAGAAGGAATGACGCGATATATGCTGTTAGTATTTCAAAGATGAGCATTGGTCACACTGTGCTGGGCTGAAGAAGTGAATCACAAAAAGCCATATATTGTATGATTCTATTTTTACTAAAAGTCCAGAGTAGGCAAATCTGTAGAGAGAGAAAGCAGATTAGCAATTGCTAGTATCTGGGGGAAGAGAGAAATGAGGAGTTACTAATGGGATTTCTTTTGGGGCTGATGAAAATGTTGTAGAATTAGACAGTGGTGAGAGCTGCACAGCTCCATGCACTGAAGACCAGTTAATTGTTCACTTGAAAAGACTCTTACATAGCTTATCATACGCTATGACATATGTCAAAATCTATTCAGAGATTATGGGAAGATAGCAACATGCTGTGTCAGTAAATGTACAGAATAATTACTCTGTCATAAAAATTAGTTTCTTAAAAACACATAAATTTCCATTATCCCTTTGCAACTGCATGGGTGGATCTGGAGAACATTATGCTAAGTGAAATAAGCCAGTCAGAGAAAGACGAATACCACATGACTTCACTCACATGTGGAATCTAATGAACAAACTGAACTTACTTACAAGCAAAACAGAGACAGACTCATAGATGGAAAACAGATGACTGCTAGTGATGGGGGGATGGGGTTAGGGAGAGGAGGGACTGAACAAAAAGGAAAAAGGACTCATGGACATGGACAACAGTGTGGTGATTGCTGGGGGAGGGGCATTTAAGGGGACTAAATAGTAATGAAAAAATATAATAAAGATTATATATTTAAAAAAATAAAATTAAAATAAAACCCTGAAAAATTATCATAATAAATATCTATGTAATATAAAATACTATTAATGTTGAATAAGTTTGTCTTATTAAATTATAATTTCTTTCATCTCTACTCTCTAGATCTCTTCAGGAAACACTTTTAGAAAAAAGAATTTTCATCCTCAGCTTATCCTTGTTGATTGCTTATGTGTGTATATGTGTGTGTGCAAGTGGGTATACTGTCATAGAACAAAAAAGGAGAGAGAAATTCACTTTATAGTGTCATCTATTTAGCCCAAAACTTAACATTTTCATCACTTTCAGGTATTTAATGAAATAACTTTGGGGCTTTATTTTGAGATTGGATGGAAATATCACAGAGTTTTAAAACAAAATGCAATTCTTACACACAAGGCTCAGGGATTATTATTCTCTAAATGATTCTAAACCAGAAAATAACCATGCTAATGGTACAGTCTGTGTCTAGGTAGTTTCCTGTAGGTATAATACATTCTAACTAACACTTTAATCAATGTCCTTTTATTCTTGATTATTGCTTGAATTCTAAAACCAAACCTAAGGATATGAACTCTAACTCAAAAACCTCAGTAATGAGTGTAGACTGAATACTACACACTGACAGATAAAAGAAAAGAAAAAAAAAGGATGGAAATTGAGGCACTTTCACCACAGTAACCACTGTTCTTCTTCTCATTTAAAAAATTTTATTGTATTTTTCCCATTACCGTTTAGCTTCCTTCTACCCCCTCGCTCCTGCAATCGCCACAATGTTGTCCACGTCCGTGAGTCCTTTTACCTTTTTACTCAGTCCCTCCTCCGTTTACTCTCCCCTCACCTTCGCTGTCCTCTTGCTCTCCATCCACGAGTCTGTCTCTATACCCACTATTCTTAACATTAAATTATAAAGGGGAAACAAAGTTTATCTTTGAAAGCAAAAGGAGATACATAACTTACGGTCATCGAGTGGTTGTCATGCTCAAATGTTAGCCCACTGAACAGTGTCCAATGTGCATCGAGAATCTTGAGGGTTTGGGCTCCTTTAGCTCTTCAAAACAGTGACATCATCTCACAAGAGGCAGGAAGGAAATGCCACCCATGGAATTACCATCTTTATTTAATATCCCAAAGCCAACTCAATATTACTGTGATCATTTTGTTGTAGCTACTAGCAATAACTTGCATTTTTACCATGCTATGTTCAAAGCACTTATAAATTTATTTAATTCTATCATCACAGTCATCATCTAAAGTCAGAAGAGATTAAGTATTAGTATCATTTTCAAGATAAATAACTGAATTACCATTTTAACTTCTTGGCTTTGCAACCTAGTTTTCACAGGCTTCTATTATCTTTGCCCAAGCTATTTCTTTGTAAAATATCACACATTTGGAATATAAACCAGTAACTTAGTATATATAATTTAACCTATTCCTTAATGAGCATTAACATACTTTTCAGACTAGCTCCTTAAAAAAATGTATAATGCTTTTTATAACTAACGTTTTTATAACGAGAATGCAACAAAGTCCAGTTTATGTATAACAGGCATTGCCATGAAGACTCAATACCTGACTCTTAAGAAGTTCAAAAGAAAAAAGTCAGCCACCAACTACTAAAAGAATCGTCTTCAACTTGTGTTTAAGCTTGTCTCTTAGATAACACTTTTTTGTGAGGCCTTCTATACCAAAGATTGTTTGTGCATTTGTGAAAATGGGTGACATGTGACAAAATGTGATTGATGTCATTTAATATCTTTATTGAGAAATTATTCTAAAAAACAGGAGAATGAGAATGGGAGGGTGCTATTTCAAGTCTCCTTTTAAGATAAGTTTTGCTAATTGACCAAATAAACAGTATTATGCAAAGCATGTTTTTGCATTTATTACTATTCAGTAAATAATTATTATTGATCTCTAACCATGTGTCAGATTTATTCTTGGTACTAGGGATATAGCATTAAACAAGAAATAGAAGGTCTCTGCCTTCAAGGAACTCACATTGCAGTAGATAGAAATAGAAAATAAGCAAATATAAAAATTAAAAATATATTGGAGTGTGGAAGACAGAACTAAAATAGAGTGATGGACAAGAATAACTGAGTAGATATTTTTGATTGGATGGTCAGGGAAGGCATCTGCTGAAGGTGATATTTAAGCTGGTATTTAAATGACTTGAAGAAACAAATTGAGCAAAGATATGGAAAGAACACGACAGTGTTTAAGATGGAATGAGTTTTTGTAGCTTTTCTAGAAATAGTCTTTTGGCTTCTTTTTTTTTTTTTAAGATTTTATTTATTTATTTATTTTTAGAGAGAGGGGAAGGGAGGGAGAAAGAGAGGGAGAGAAACAGCAATGTATGGTTGCCTCTCGCGTGGCTCCCACTGGGGACCCGGCCTGCAACCTAGGCATGTGCCCTGACTGGGAATCGAACCGAGACCCCTTAGTTCCCAGCCCGTGTTCATTCCATTGAGCTACACCAGCCAGGGCATGGCTTCTTTTTTGAGTTAATTCCCCCATCATCTTTTTATTTGCAAAATAAGATTTTGTTTAAAACAATCTGTGGCAAAGTTTATAATTTTCTTGGGAATATAAAAGATGGATATGTATTTGAGTTAAAAAAAAAAAAAAACTGGAAAGAGCCTGACTTGGTGAAAAACAAAAAGAATCCCATAACAGCTAAATGATAGTGGTTACCCAATAATGTTGAAAGCTAAGCAGGAGCCAAATTACATGGGATTTGGTAAACCAGAATAAGAGTTTATTTGTTTGCTAAGGGGAAAGATTTAGCACAGAGGGAAAATTGATGATGATGGATAGAGGGACACCATAACTCAACAATATGATACTGGCTTTCACTTGCCACTCCTGTTTATGCACTGTTTTGGAGGTGACTTAATGGGGTACAAGTGTACTGATTATTCTCTAAAAATAATGGTGAAGACTTCCATAAAGATAGCTCCATTCATTCTGACATTGATGCAAATTCTCTCTGCCAAACAATGAGCAATAATACCTAAAGATAAAAATAGAAATGCAAAAAAAGTTATAGACATCTCAAAATAAAGATAAACATCTCTTGAAGGAGACAGGGAAAAATGCAATGTGGTCAGCTGGGCTGAAGCCATACGCTGTAGACCTCGAAGCCTGGGAAAGATGGTGACAGTCGGCAGAGAAAAAGACAGCAACTATGCTTATTACTTACAGCAAGAGGCTTTGATGGAGTATCTCCTCTGGGAATAAAGAACTGAAATATATTCCCTCATTTGTTTAGAGCAGTGGTTCTCCACTGGAGGGGTTTTTGTCCCCCGGGGGTTATTTGGCAATGTCAGGAAACATTTCAGTTGTCAGAATTGGGAATGTCAAGATGCTACTCCCATCTAGTGCATAACACTAGAGATCCTGTAAAATATCCTACAGTGTGCACATGTTCACACACACACAACTCCCACAACAAAATGTCAAAAGTGCCAATGTGTAAATAGCACACTATTGAGTATCCAGTCTCAACAGTGAGGAACCTTGTATTTGTATAACTATGAGCATAACTATTCTACTATTCTTGTATTTACTTAAAGCCTGAAGACATCAGAAAATACAGGCAAATTCTCTCAACCAAAAACCAAGCCAAGCTGTCCACTGGCTCAGTGATTCAATCTGTCAATACCTCAATATTGCTTAGAAGCAGGAACCACAAAATGAATAATGAGATGTGCTTATAGATTACAGTCCTGAAACGCAATTGCTAAACACATAGGAAGTGAAGAGTGGAAATAGAGGAGTGTGAAGAAAAACCAATTCAAAATGAGTCTTTTAATCAAAAGTCCAAAACATATGAAGAAATGTTAAGAAAACCAGATAACAAAACCAATCATTAGAACACAAATGCACTTGAAATCTAATTAATCTTAGGGAAAAATATGATACAGATGAAAATAAGTATACTTATAATAATCAACAGGAAATATAAAGTATAAATACCATCAAAAAGAAATAATGAAAGACAAGAAAAATTTGAAATAAAATAAAAAATTATAAAATGGAATTCATAGTAGACTGAAGACAAGGAGAACTGAACTATAAAATTGTGGAATTTATTTAGAGTACAGCAAAAGGAATTAAAAGTAATAAAGTTATGAAAAATCACTTAGGGAACATAAAGGATAATTTTCATGCTCCAATATACATTACATAAGAATTTCAGAAGAAGAAGAAAGAGGAAATGGTTGAAATTCAGTATTTATAAAGAAGAACTGAGAATTTTCCAAGATTAGAGGAAGACACAAATCCAAGCAAGATAAATAAATATGGAAGTATTCATGGATATATCATAGCAAAACTGGATAACATCTAGAAGGAATATAAAATCTTAAAAATTAACAAAGTTAGTGTACGAATCAAAATAGGCAAATTCATCTATATGGGATAGCCAGTGAAAATAGAATATTTCAACTATTGTTTTAAACTCCTATCAGTTTAGAATTTTATCCAGCTACACTATCTTTCAGGAGTGGAAGTGAAATAAAGACATACAGACTTTTTTATGCAGAAAAGACTGTGAGAGTTTATCTCCCTTAGACTCTCTCTAAAATGAATACTAAATGATATTTTTTCAGTAAAAGGAAATATAAATAGTAGAAATTCCTTGGGTTCCAGAATGATTTTAAAGTGAACATAGAAATTATATTTTTTTAAATAAAAGACCTCACTCCCACATATTCATTCTCTGCATAAGAAGTTCAAATTTGGTAAAAGAACTTAGCCTCTCCCATAAACAAATCTTCTGTAAACACAATCAAAGATGGGTAATAATCAGAAAGGCACTATCATAGGATCTACCCAGAAATATTATAAGACAAAGATAACAAAACCAGGAGAAAGTGGGGGAAAATAAGTGAAAAACACTTACTGAATTGTTACGATCATGTATTTTAAGTTTTAAAATTACAAATCTAGAGTTTAAGTTTTAAAATTACAAATCTAGAGTGCAGAAAATGCCTCTAAGAGGTTGAAGAAACTATGGCAAAACAACCAAAAGTGAAAATTTGCACTTGCAAACATCAAAAAAGAAGTAGGTAAAGAACACAGAATAAGAACCAGCCATTTGGAAGTGGCAATAATGATGTATGAGTAGACAAATCATTCAAATAATATTAAAAGCCCAGCATTGGACCTAAGTGTAATCTAGGATATGATAAATATAGTTTTTTTCAATGAGAAAAAGACAGATTATTCAATAAAGTGTTTTGAGATAACTTGGTTACTACCTGGATTCCTACCTTGCACTTATACAAAAAATAAATTTCAGGTAAATCAGACATTCAAACATCAATTTTGTATAGAAGTGCTATATTAAATTATGGGAGGACCTTTAATTCTATATAATTTTGGAAGAAGGACTTTCTGGGTAAGACACAAAGCTCAGAAGCCGTAGAAGCATTGATTAATAAATTTAACTAAATCAAAGTGTTTTTAATTGTCTGCTTGGCAAACAAAAAACATGAATTATACTGAAAAGTAATTATAGGCTGAGAGAAATACCTGATGCTCATTTCACAAAGAGTTAATTTCTAGTTTCCTTATACCATCAGTGCCTTCAATTCCAGAAAATGGTTAGTGATGCAATGGGAGAATATACAAATAAATCTAAACATATAAGACACAAAACATAAAAATCGTTCTTAAATCAATGAAAAAATTCTCAACCCCACTGAAAAGGGTCATGGAGTATGCCACTCCAAAATACGGCATTTGGGCATAATGATTATTTTATGCTGAAGACTGTTGAGAAACACTAGATACCAGAAGAGTTTTCTGCCCTCTCCCTATCAGCCTAGAGGCAAAGCACAAGGTTTCTGTGAAAAAGGTGCCCTCCTGTACCAGAAAAAGGAAAACACTCTTGTCACCAGAAACCAGGAACCAGCACTGAGGTGAGTCTGCACAGATGGACCTTACCAAAATAGCCCTTACCTTCCACATGGTTTCCCTCAGATATTTTCGAGTCGCTTTATTACAATACATGGGCCTTAGAAGCCCCAAAGCCCTTTCTTCTGTCTAGTCCCCTCTCCACAGTTTGTTGTTCTTTGTTAAATTAGTACATAAGCTTCCACATCAACTTCTTTGGTTTTTCATTTCTTTTCTGTGAAGCCCTAGGCACATAAGAATATTAACATCTTTAAAAATTGTGTTTTCTCCTATTAATCTGTTGTCAGTTTAATTTGTAGACCCCAGCTACTAAAGCTGAGAATAGAAGAAAGCGTTTGTCTCCCACTACACCACACACACACAAAAAAAAATTTTTTAACATTTTTCCTAATATATACCAAGATTAAAAAAAAAAAAACTTTGATAACACACTGAAATAGAGAAATATTGGAAGCAAGTAGGACCCTGCTTTGGTGGGCATGAATAATCTCAATAAAAAATTTGGGCCATCTCTCTTAATATTAAAAATGTTAATATTAATTTTCCACCAACGCTGCTCCTAGAAATAAACATGTCCATATTGAAATTAATCATTTATAAGAATATTCACTGAAATATTGTTTGTAATAGGAAAATGTTCACTAGGGAGCAAGCTAAATAAATAATGTGAAATCTCATACAATGGAAAAGGATGCAGTCATTTTTAAAAGTTAGTAATCTCAAAACTGACTGATAAGGAGTGATTCTTAGCATATATTCTAAGTGAAAAATGTTGTTTCCCTGTAAGAATAAAGAAATATATACAGGGATTGGCAAATTCAGGTTTATAGTTGTTCATATAGAAAAAGACATGCAGTTTATGATTATTATAGTAGCTTTCTTAATTGGAAAGAATGTCACAATGGCACAATATACTTGGGTACAATCTTGTAAGTGCTCAAATACAAATAAATAATATAATAATTAATAAATAATCATACAAGAATAAACTCTGTTTTGTGTACTCACAATTGTACACCTATGTTTGCTCACCTCTGTACACATGTACTCATACACTGGGTTGGTCAAAGCGTCCATTTAGTTTTTTCTATAAAATAAAAGACATTTTTCATTGTCACCAATAACTTTATTGATTTGGATATTTTGAGTAGTCAGCTATCCCTTGCTCTTGACTTGTAGTGGGTAGAGGCCAGGAGTGCTGCAAAACATCTTCCAATGCATAACATAGCTCCATAGCAAATAATTATTTGGCCAAAATGTCACTAGTACCAAGAAACTTCACAAACCACTTTTGACATGTTCGATCAGGCACAGCACCTTCTCCATATACTGCACAAATCATTTTTTGTGTGCTTCAGTTACATTTTTACCTTTCTTGAACTGATAAAACATAATATGCTAAAAATGTTGCATATTTTCTTCCATCTTCAATATTAAAATATTGGCACAAAAACTCACCAATTTTGATAAGTTTTTTAAAAAATACACACTGATATGACAACTGTCACAATACAACCTAACAAAATTGTTTTGAATAAAGTTAAAGACAACTAAGCCATACTAGAGCCTTAGTACAGAAAAAACGAAATGAATTTCTCAGCCAACCCAATATGTACAGGCATAGCACATCCCCGGAAGGGCCCACGAGAGCTAGTGTAAAAATGGTTGCTGTCCCTGAAGACACTGAGTACCTGGGAAATATTGGGGGATATTTTGAATTTTGAATCATATTCATGAATTCCCTATTCAGAAAATAAAATTTAGAACAGATCATATATGCAATTTGTATGTAAGTCTTTATGGGGTGTTTTTGAAATGCATTTTGTCATGGAGCCATATTTTAGTGAATACATAATAAAAATTGTCACCTGTTGGCAATGTCTTCTCTACTAAAATGATCTTCCTTCCTTTTGCATTCATCATATGGTGTGTGCTATGGCAGCACTTAGAAAGTAGGACTCGTATGGTGCTTACCTAGACTCATATCTGCTCCACCCCCTTTCAATCATAAGAGCCTGAGCTCATTCTTAGTGCAGTATTCATCTCTGTATTACCAACATTCATCACAGTGGCAACACACAGGAATTTGTTGAAGTGACACATCCCTTACTCTCACATTTTACATTGGAAAGAACACTCCTGGGAGGGGCACAGGGGTGCCGCAGACAGCAACATATGGCACAGCCCAGTTAAGCATGGGCTGCCCATCCACCCAGAAGAGCTCTGCCTGCCTTGTCCCCTTGGTTACCCTAACTGGTCACTTGACTATTCAGCTGTCCTTATTATTGTAATCCCTCAGATGGCCATCTGCTCTGCTCACATGGGAGAGCTGGCTCCTGGGAGAAGCACTCAGCTGCCCTGCATCCTCAAATCAGGTCAATTACACCACTGCTCCTTAATTGCTCATGACGGGTTGGCTATTGTGTATGAACCATCAGTAATTTCCAGTTCATTGTGGCTAAAGATTCTGGGCTAATGAAGGTTCCAACCTGTCCCCCAGGGTCCCTGGCACCACTCAGCTTATACATGCTACACAGCAGGCTGGGTTCCATTTCATACACTATCAGCTGCTGAACTTCAAGCAAAACTGTGCATTAAAGTAAAACCATATCACAAAGGATAAGACAAGAAGAAGTGTCACGTTAAGACAATGATTCATTGTCAACGAAAAGAAACAGGGAGAGCATAATCCTGACAATAGCCCTAATTGGCCCTCTGATGAGCAGCCCACAGCCCTAAGCACAGGTGTTCCTGTTGTTTTGTCTGAGAAGTGACCGGTCCCACAGGTGACTGACATAAATGACTTCCTGGGCCAATTTAGGGGCTTTTGAAAATTTTCAGGAAAGTAAAATTATCTTTCCAAGCTTTCTCATTTGATAAACTTTAGTGTTCATTTTTCATTTTGCCCTGGGATAAATGAGTAACCTTCCTGAAAACTCATTACACTGTGAATAGTTGGGTTCCTTTTGTCTGATGATAAACAAAGAAAAAAATGATGGAAATGTCCCAGGTGGCACATTTGAAAAGGTTGGATTTGTAAAAAATAAAATAAAAAATAAAAATAAAGAAAGAAAAAAAAACCTACACACCTCTTCCTAGCTTGAGTGATGCTAAGAAATTTAACCTTAAAACTTTCCAATTTCTTTCACTTACCGACCCCCCCAAAACATTATATAAAAAATTGGAATTTATTGCCTATTTGAGTAAATATAAACTTTCAATGTCAAGGATTCATTGATACCATATTTGATAAAGTTGCTAACACAGAATACAGAGTGGATGTCAACTTCTCAGTTTTCAGACAACCGTACTTGGAGTTCAGAGTCACATAGATGCTGCTTCCAACATGGTATCTCACTAAGCCAACAAGCCAGTTTTGTGCTGTCAATTCACAATATTGTAGCTATTTTAAATCCTACACTCTTTCCTCGATTCAAGGACTTGGAACTTCAAGGCCATATTGTCCAAAACCATGCCTTTAAAACTTTAAATAATCCAAATAGGCTTTACATGTTTCCAAGACACATGGCTAAATCGGGCTGATCACCAATCTAAGCACCAAAGTCTCCTTTCTCCTGGAGAAGCATTTGAGGAAAAGATCTGCCCCCAACACACACGGTTTTCTCATATTTCCATTACCAAATGAAATTGTGCCAGTTGAACTAAAACAATCCAAATTAGTTCCTTCTTTTCTTTTTTTCTAAATGCCACTTGGAAACTATATTAGAATGCGATACTTTGGAAAATATTTCATTCAAAGAAATTTCAAATTTCATTACAACCCACTTCCCAGGTCCCTACATACAAAATACAATCTAGAGTTAAAATATGGTTTGCAGAAATTCAGATAACAAGTATAGAAGTATTCACTTAGAAATACTAAATGTCCCTTAGAGGTGAGGTTACACTTAAATTGTTCTCTGAAGAAATGAGGTTAGTATATCCTGATGGATATTCAGAATGAAGAGCCCACAACCTTCCTGGTGACCTATCTTTGTAATACTGTAATGTAGAGAACTCTGAACTAGAAGTGAAAAGACTGAGTTTTAAACAAAGCAATGGTTGCTCCTCACTGGAGGTATGTATGACCCAGAACAAAGAACTTCTCCAATCTACGTTTGTAAATAAAGGCAAGTTCTTCTAAACCTGCCCCACTGATTTCTGTGATAACATGACCTTTATTCCTTAATTTTATTTTTTTATGATGCTTTTAGCACTTTTACCCAGAGAGTAGACACATGTCCAAAAAGTAAATAGATAAAGGTTATAGGTTATGACACTAATGTAATGAGTGAGTCATGTATTATTTTATTTTGTTTGGTAAAAAAAAAAAAATCCCAGTAGTTATTATCAAAACAAACATTCTCCCCTTTTAAGTGATTATCTTAAGTAACTATTTGGCCTCACGTTAATTTATATGTCACACACAAACTTTACTTAATTTCCTTAGAACCTCCTTTCATTTTTTTAATAGTAGTGATATTGAATACATTACTCAATGTCTTTGCCAGATTGGCCACAGTAACTTGATATTGGTCCTCCAAATCAAAATACCATCAAAGAATGAAGGTGTGGCATCACTGGAGATGTGTCAAATAATAGCCTAATGTTTGAGTAGTAATACGCTTTAAAAATCAGTTGCATGGAATAGAATAGAGAGCCCAGGAACAAACCCTGGTATATGAAGGGGTTTAGAATGTGCCACCCCAAAATATGCTACTTTGACATATTGATTATTTTGAACCAAAGGCACTTGAGAAAGTCACCGCAGCTGTTGGAAGGTTTTTCTGACCTCCCTCTTTCTACCTAAAAGCAGGTCATAGAATTTCCCATAAGAAAGGTGCCCTCTCTATATCCGTAATAGAAGAACACCCTTCTCACCTGAGACTGGAAGTCAACACTGAAATGAACCTGTGCAAACAAACCTACTAAAATAACCTTTATCTTCCATTAATTTACCCCTTATATTTCCTAGTCACTGTCTCACAATTTGCTGCCACTAGCCCAAGATGCTTTGTCTTGTCACATCCTCACAATTTATTGCTTTTTTATTTTAAAAAGTACATAAGCTTCTAGGCCTGACAGCTTCTTTGGGTCTTCATTTTCCTTTTGAAGACTCCTGTGTACACACAAAAATATTAAATAAAATTGGTATAATCTTCTCTGTTTTAGTTTATGTCAGTGTAACGCTTAGGCACAGCCACAGAACCCAATAGGGTAGAATAAATGTTTTTCTCCCCTACATCTATGATCAAATGATTTTTAACTAAGATACCAAAACCATTCAATGGGAGAAAGGACAATCTTTTTAAGAAATAGTACTAGAGAAACCGGGTATCCACAGGCAAAGAATAAAATTAAAACTTTTCTCACATCATATACAAAATTTAACTGAAAATGGATCAAAGACTTACATGTAAGAGCAAAATCCACAAAACTCTCACAGGAAAAAATGGAGAAAAATCTTACCACACTGAATTTAGCAATGATTTCTTGGGTATGACACAAAAAGCACAGGAAACACAAGAAAAAAAGAGGTGAATTAGACTTAACCAAAACTGAAAACATCTATTCATCGAAAGACACTATCAAGAGAGTTGAAAAGGTAACCCACAAATGGGGAAAAAAATATTTGCCAATCATATATTTGATAAGGGATTATATCCAGATCATATAAAGGACTACAACACACTCACAAAAAGAACAATCTGGTTTTAAAAGTTGGCAAAGAATTTGAATAGATAGTTCTCTACAGAAGATATACAAAAAGCCAATACACACACAAAAAGATGAGCAATATCACCAACCACTAGGGAAATGAACATCAAAACTACAATGAGACATTACTTTATGCCGATTCAAATGGCTATTGCCAAAGAAAATAACAAGTGTTCATGAGGATGCAGAGAAATCGAAACCACTGTGCATTTCTAATGGAAATATAAAATGGTGCTGCTACTATAGAAAACAGTATGTTGGTTCCTCAAAAACTTAAACATAGAATTACCCTAAGTCCAACAATTTCACTTCTGAGCATATACCCAAAAGCATTGAAACCAGGAATTCAAACAGATATTTATACAAAAATATTCACAATAACCAAAAAGCAGAAATAATATGACTGCTCATCAACAGATGGATAAACAAATGTGGTATATACATACAATGGAGTATCACTCAGCATTGAAAAGGAACTAAATTCTGACATGCTTCCATATGGGTGTACCTTGAAGACATTACGCTAAGTGAAATAAGCCAGACATAAAAGGACAAATATTTCATGATTCCACTTATACAAGGCTAATAGGGTAGTCAAATTCATAAAGACAGAAAGTAGAACGGTGGTTACCAGGGATTAAAAAGAGGGGAAAATGGGGAATTGTTGCTTGAAGGGTGCAGAGTTTCCATTTGGGATGATGAAAAAGTTCTACAGATGGATAGTGGTAATGATTATACAACAATGCAAATGCACTTAATATTACAGAATTGTACACTTAAAATGGATAAAATGGTAAATCTTATGTCTATTTTACCACCAAAAAAAAAAAAAACTGGTGGCGTGACTTTGAGGTACATGTCAACTATGGAGGAGGCTCAGATCACCCTTCATGAAAGAACTTGCTATTCTGCTGCATAAGTGCAGGGAGGTGATTGAAAGCCTCCACTGTTAGTACCTTCGAGATGCACCTCAGCTTCAAACTGAGACCACACTCTTCCCAAACTCCAGCCAATGACTGAGCAAGCAGGGCCATCAGGCCTGACAAATACATCCCTCAACTCAAATGTTTTGAATATGTTCCAAGAAGTAGACATCAGTACTATTGAAAGCAAGTTTATCTAAAAGTATATTTGTTACAGCATTATCTATAATAGAAAAAAACTGAAAACAACAAAAATGTCCAAAAATAGGAGACTGGTTAAATCAACTATAATATCCATACAAAGTATTACCAAACTATCATGAAAAATTAAGTTTTAGTAGCATTAATAATGATGTAGAAAGTTTTTCACTTTCTCTTGTTTAACAAAAATGTCATCTTACAAATTGGATTATCCTGTTTTTAATTTTTTGAACATATATATACATGCATAGTCATAAAAGCCAAGATTTACATGAAAATAGCAATAACTCATATTTTAGAATGATTATGTGTAAACTTTTTCTTCAACTATAAATTGCATTACAGTAGCCACAGATGATGGATTCCAAGACCCGAGGATATGCCTGAAACTACAAAGTAAAGCTTAATTTATCCTCAGTAAGAGGTTAACAACAATAATTCATAACAAAATAGGACAATTATAACAACATACGGTAAGAAAAGTAGTGTGAATGTGGTCTCTTGCTCTCTCAAAATATTGTGCTGTACACACCTTTTCACATGAAGGAAGCACTTCATGGCTTTCCTTTGGCAAACCTGAGTTGCCATCATCATTACTCCTGTGCTTTGGGGCCATTATTTAGTAAAATGAGGGTGACTTGTACAAAGCCCTGCGACACTGCGACAGCCGATCTGATGACCGAGATGGCCACTACGTGACAGGCGGACATGCAGACTCCGGACAAAGGAATGACTCACGTCTCACGTGAGATGTCATCACACTACTCAGAACAGCGTGCAATTTAAACCTTAAGAATTGTTGCCCTGGATGGCTGGCTAAGGTTGTTGGAGCATCATCTCATACGCCAAAATGCTGCAGGTTGGATTCTCAGTCAGGGCACATTCCTGGGTTGCAGGTTTGATCCCTGATCAGGCGCAAAAGAGAAGCAATCAATCAATGTTTCTCTCTTACATTAATGTTTCTCTCTCTCTCTCTTCCCCTTCCTCTTTCTCTAAAATCAGTGAATGTATCCTTGAGTGAAGATCAGAAAGAGAAAGGAAGAAAGAAAGAAAAAGAAAAAAGGAAGGAAGGAAGGAAGGAAGGAAGGAAGGAAGGAAGGAAGGAAGGAAGGTAAGAAGGAAGGAAGGAAGGGAGGGAGGGAGGAAGGGAGGAAGAAAGGAAGGGGAGAGAGAGAGAAAGAAAAAGAAAGGAAGGAAGGAAGGGATGGAGGGAGGGAGGGAGAGAGGGAGGAAGGGAAGAAAGATGGAGGGAGGGAGGAAAGGCAGAGGGAAGGGAAAGGGAAAGAAATTTATTTGATTCACTGAGCTGCTCCATCTAGGTGCTTTGATTTTGTAACCACCCAGTTTACAAACATTTTCCATTATGTGGCGGGCACTGTCAGTGCTAGGATCCACAGGGAGAAAGGTGTGGCAGTTATGCAATATGGAATAAGATGCTGACCCTGACCCTAGGGAAACATTCTCTAGTGGAAATGACAGATCTTTACAAAACTAAGTGTGGTGCCTGTACTCAGTGCTCTAATAAAAGTATAAACTAAGAGCAGACAGCTATAACATAGTCCAACTTCTTTTCTGCTTCTATGGAAGTTCTGCTTGGGGCAAATACACATTTTTGAAGGACAACCATGTGTATAGTATAGATTCCCTAGCAATAGGAAAGTATAGACAGAATGCAAAGATTCAGTCTTGTTACTGCTTCACATGAACAGTGTCATTGACTGTACTTAAAGACAGTGCTATCAGTCCCATTTCTGGTGTTGTGTGGTTCTGGTTTTCTCCTGAGTCATCTCTACCTTCTTAGTGCAAAGGGTTGTAATAGTTCAAGATTTTCCCATTAACCATGAGAAATGGTCACCAGCCATGCCTGTCTTTCCCAACCTCTCTGCCCTGTTCCACATCAGCTAGCACCAGGTCCCAATCCAAACCAACCTTGGGGGTTTTGCTTCACGAGTTATGTGGGCAGAGTTAATGAAGCTATCACTTGCTCTTGTCTGCAAACAAGGAATGATGGATGGCTATCTGCTAAATGTATTAAACTTCCTTAGCAGGCAAGAGGGAAAAAAAGAGATTTCTCCATTTCTTCACTCAGATCAGCTCCAGCAATCTAGGAAGATAGTTCTCTTTTCATGCTAGTCACCAACATAACTAACAAGTTCTAGTCAGGACTCATGCACAAGAAATTTATTTAACACAGTGCTTCCATTCATTCATTCTACAAACATTTAATGAAAACACATTAATTGGCAAAGCTCTGTACTAGAAGCTGGAGATACAAAATAAATAAAATACAGTGCTGGTACTTCGGAGCTTATGATATTGTAGGAGAGAGAGACATTAAAACAAATCATTGAATGAAGTATTATATGTTATAATAAACAATATACAGAGTAACAATTATAAACCTTTTCTATTGAGAACTTGCTATAGTTACTCTGATAAATACCTTATATGCACTAAAATCAGTCCATCCTTACAACAAGCATCCCTATACAATAGGGATACTTTCCCAACCCCATGCACAACAGTTCTAGGACATTTTTCTGCTTATTTGCTAAAAATACTAGGACCAAGTAAGATGAAGCACTTTTGTTCCATGAAATATTTGCTCCTGCAAGATCAGACTGTGAACTAATTAAACTAGCTTACTTATGAAGCCTAAACTTATTCATCAGAGCTTGCTTTAAGATTTTTGCCTTGCCACATCCACCAATCAAAAGTAATTTTATCACAGACACTGCCCAATCCCAGCCAATTCTGTGCCCTGAAAGACCCACCTTAAAATCATGAAGCTTGGGCCCTAAAACACCATACACACCTTCCCTTCATTTATTCATTTTGTGACACTGCTAAAAGTCATCAAATTGGCTTTCTCCTTTACTTCAGAAGACCTAATGATCTTAACTTTTCTTGATCAACAGGTTCTTCTGGGCTCTGTTGAGTGATCGGTGATCAATAATTGATATTATAGTCATCATTTCACATTTGTATCAGGATTTATGTGATTAACCTAAACCTTATATATCTGTCCATTCTCCCGTTTATAGTGGATTAGAAGAAATTATATTTTATTGGAAAGTGTGTGAAGGAAGGTCACAGTAGAGGTGTTAATTTGAGCTGAGTTTTGAAAAAGACAAAGTATTCAAATAATTTTCAAGAGAGGAAACCTTATTTGTGTGCAAAGAGACAGAGACATGAATTTGTAAGATAGATGAAAATAACTTAAAATCACAGAAAGTGGCTTGAACCAAGAGTACCTATGTGGTGGTCTGCCAGGAGAGAAAGCTGGAAACCTAGGTGGGGCCCAATGACAAAGGGTCCTGCTGTCCTCCCAAGAGTTTTAATTTGATCATATAGGCAATGGGAAAATACAAAATGATTTTTTAACCAGGGAGTGATGTAATCAGTATATTTTTACAACATTTATTCTGGCTGCAGGGTGGAAAACCGATCTGAAAGGCATATAACTAGAATCAAGGAGACTCTTTAGGAAGCTGCTTTGATAGCCTAGGAGAGATTCTGGTGACCTGGATGATGTCAGTAGCAGAGGGGAGAAGATGGGACATAGGAAAGAAACAAATGCCATAGGACTTGATTGTTAATGAGCAGTTTTTTGTAAGGGTAAGAGTTTGGGGTGAAGCCAGGTTTCCATCTAAAGTTAAAGGATACACAGTCACACCATTTCAAAGACGGAAATTTTGAGGGTTAAATCTTTTTTGGAAAAGTAAAACAGATACATTCAGATACAGACATATTTTTAGACATATTGAGTCCTATGGAATATCTGGATAGGAAGTCAGTTAATGCCGGGATCTCTGAGAGACCCAATAAATAGCATCCTTTCTTCCCTGAGCAAATGAAGAAGTAAGTAGTATGAGAGACAAATATCAACTTTTCTACCAATAGAGACCAAGAAGGAAGATACTGTCTTAGGTTTGTTATCCAAATGGGCCTGCTAACAGGACCGCAGAAATAGGTAGATAGAGCAGCCCTGCCATGGGCCCTGGGACCCATGAGTCAGGCAAAGAAGCTGAGAAAGGACAGTCACAAGTAAGTTAGAGCAGCCAAGAGAAAGTGGTACCACAAACGCCAGAGCAGGGGAGAATCCTGAAGGAAGGATGATGCAATGTTAAATAATGTGTAGGTCAAGCAAGATGAGAACTGGAAAAGTCCAATGGAACTGGACATTCAGGACATGGCAATCTGAAAGCAGGGGACTAAGGATTGAAAAGCCAGGTAATCTTCTAATCTATAAGGCCATGGAGGTATTGAACGACCATGGGCCTCACTCCGGGGAGCTATAGTAGAATATATGGACTGATTAAGGCAAGGTCTTGGCTAATTTTTATACCCTTCTTTATATATATTACATCCTTCCAAGATAGAAAAGCTGGAACAAACTTTTAACCAGCTCTCCATATTTAGTGGGTAAAACCAGATGGTTTAAGGTTTGGTACCAAGCTACTTCTAAAGCTCTAAGAATTTCTGAGTGTAATAGCAGATGAATAATACTAGAAAGAAAAAGTCCCCAGAAGTGCTTTTGAAGATGACAAAACTATGGGACCTCTTTGAAGAAAGATGCAATTTAGGGAAGGCACTTATCATGACAATAACTTTGCTCCAAGACAAGTGCCTTCTTCTTGCTGCTACAGGAAAATGTCTTTAACCTGACATGCAAGTACCATCCTGATGGGACTCTGGTCTATTTCCCTCCTGTATCCCTTCATCTATCCTACTTTCTATCCTGCAAGTCTGCAAACTATGGTCAGTGGGCCAAAATGAACTTCCACTTGTTTTTGTGAATAAAGTTTTATTGGGAGCACAGCCACATTCATTCATTTAGGTATTGACTATGAGTATCTCCAACACAGATCATATAACTCACAAAGCCCAAATATTTGCTCTCTGGCTCTTTACAGAAAAAGTTTGCTGACCCATGTGGTCTAGCCTATTTTTCCTCCTACGTTTACTTCGATTTCCCCCTTCTTACCTTTGCTTATTCTATTCTCACTTCATGAAATGCCCCTCAAATGCTGTATATCTTTCAGGAGCTAGCTTCTTGTAATGCCATTTCTTCCATAGATCAATCAAAATCAGTTCCCTGATGTTTCTCCCTGGAAGGCTTTGCTGCTGTTTCTGAATTCCCACAATATCTAAAGTGTGTGGCATGCATTGGAGAATCAATCAGTAATTGTTGAAAGAATGGAGAAAGGAGTCTATTTTAATGTGTTCCCCATTCTTTTGTTTTAATTATGTACACATCTCTAGCACTTCTGTCTTGAGGTAAATCAGTCGGATACTTCTCAAACCATTTAACACTGTATGTTGTCTATTGAATGAAGGGCTCAGAAGCTAGAAAACAGGTAAAGCATGAATTAGTCAGTGGAAAGAATTTTTTAGGAGCTCCCACCATTCTAAATATTGAATGCTTGTCCAAAATAAACACAGATTCTAAAATCTATGCAACACCCTCACATCATTAGCTTTTATATGGATTTCTGCAATGGAAACATTGCCTGCTCCTTATTTTGCTCCCTGGTATTTGATACGGCTGGGCAGGAATCATATGACAGAGAAATGAGAATTAATGAGAATATTTGGGAGCTTGAGACTCACAAGTGAGCTGAAGAGTCCGGGGAGATGTGAAATATGCTGTATCCTCGTGGGTCATGAATCTAAAAACAAAACCCAACTACATTTTGTTTGGATTGAACAAAGCCTACAAATAAAAACCAGGACTTGATTTTTTTTTAATTTTTCAGTATAAAAGACACAAAAGATGACATGTACCTGTTTAACTATTCTTAAGTATACAGTTTAGTGGCACTGAACACATTTACATTGTTGTACAACTGTTAATACCATCCATCTCCAGAACTCTTTCATTTTCCCAGACTGAACTATTTAATTTCAATGCTTGATTTGCACATTTGGAATCTGGATTTTCTCAGGTATTGTCATGGGACAGTCTGTGGCTTCATCAGTTCATTAACTGAAATCACTCACTCAGTAACTCTCCACAAGTTTAAATCAAACATACATAATGTGATCGAGCTGATTACTGAGAAAGAATTCAAGACAATGAAATTTTAGGAGACATCATTATTCAGTGTGCTCAGACTCTAAGGAGATTCAAAGGGTACACAGCCTCCACCATATCTTAATGGCTAGGATTGGGGTTGTTTGGTGTTTTAATTATTAAACAGAATTAACAAGAAATACATTTTGTGCAAGCAGCAGCAACTACTCCCCAAATCATTCCCAGTGCCAAGCCATACTCATTTCCTGTTAACAGATATTCCCGTGTGTCAGAAACATAGTCCCAATAGAGGATTCTGTATCTTCCAACCCAGTATTTCCAGAAACACAATCTTCTTGGCTAACATGGCAATCACTGCAGGGTGTCCCACAAGGGGGCCACTCTTCACCTTGTAACGTCTAACCGCCAGAGTGTTTGTGTGGCGAAGATTGATTTACAAACCAAGGTGTCTGGTCCCGAGGGCCACTCGCTCCACTCTAGCCTTCAAGAATCGTATTTCACAGTCCTGGGTAACTCACTTGGGTAAACAATCAAATTGAGCACCAGGATTGCCCAGGAAGCAGAAGGTTTGGCAGCCATAGAGCTGGGATGCTGGCTCTGAGGGTTTAAGGCAGGGCAGATGTATCTGGAGGCAGCACTGATTCTAGCCAGGTTTCTTGGATTGACAAGTGCTTGGTTTCTGGCTCCTTGTTTACATCATCAGACAACTCTGGTCGTTAATCACTCTCTAGGTTCCAGTCTTCAATCCAGAAAGGCTGTGTTTATTAAACAGAAGGCCAAATTCTGGAAGGAGCTGTTTGGAGACATGTTCGATAGTTTTCCAGTGCTAGGGGTCTGAGGGTAGAGCTTGGGCAGTTTAAATGGACCAAGGGGAGTGGGTTGGCTTCCACAAAGCCCTTGCTCCCCTCAGCCCTGGAGTTGGGCCTGGTGCAGGGTTGCTTCAGACTGGAACAGGGCACCTTAGAAAAGTGGCTGGTGGAAGTCAAGCTGAGGAAGTGCTTCAGGGTGCCATGAAGGCTGCCAGGGAGGAAGCCTGAGCTGATGC
>PVJI01007215.1:26746-79904 GCA_004026765.1 Micronycteris hirsuta | reverse complement strand
TTAAGAATAAGGAGAAAATCTTGCAAGCAGCAAGAGAAAAGGAGACAGTTACCTACAAAGGAATTCCCATAAGACTGTCAGCAGATTTCTCAAAGGAGACCTTCCAAGCAAGAAGGGGCTAGAGAGAAATATTTCAAATCATGAAAAGCAAGGACCTACAACCAAGAATAATCTATCCAGCAAAACGTTCATTTAGAATGGAAGGGCAGATAAAGTGCTTCTCAGATAAGGTCAAGTTCAAGGAGTACATCATCATGCAGCCTCTACTATATGAAAAGTTAAAAGGTTTTATATAGGGACTCAGGAGAGAAGGCACCAAGGCCAGATCAGCTACCGGGGAATTCAGATGAGTCACAGCCAAGACGCTTGTGAGGTAAGCAAGCCAAATACAACCAGAGAAACAAAATAGAACCAGAGACATTGAAGTTTAGAACATTCTGGCAGTAACCAGAGGGGAGGGGGAAGGGGAGAAAGGAGACAAGGGTATTCAGGAACTGCTATAAAGGACACATGGACAAAACCAAGGGGGAGGGTAGAAGCAAGGGAGGGAGGTGAGTTTGCCTGGGGTGGGGGGGAGGGTAAATGCAGACAACTGTAATTAAACAACAATAAAATAATTTAAAAAGAAAAAATAAAGACAGAATAGGGAGAGAACGGAAACCATGTTTTATTATTTTCTGTGATTTGGATTAGTATAAAAAGATATTTTCCTAGAAATACTATACAGATATTGTTTTAGGTGGGATATGTTTCCTTTCTGTCTTTATAGTTGGAGTTGAGAGTTGATCAGAGCCACAAGGAAGGATAGTAAAAGTAAATAAAATGTTTATTCCAAGGGTCAAATTACATCGTTTCCCCCCTATCCAATTCACCTCTTTCTGACTATAGCACAGAAAGCCCATGCTTTTCTAAAATGAATCAAGCAGTGTGCTGTGGTTAAAGGAACACAGGCCCCTGGAGACAGACAGAACTAGGTTTTTTTCTTCTTTTTAACAATTTCATTATTTATTTTTAGAGAGAGAGGAAGAGAGGCAGAGAAACATTGATTAGCTGCCTCTCTCATGTGCCCTGTCCAGACTGAACCCAAAACCCAGGCATTAGCCCTGACTGGGAATCTAACCTGTGACCTTTTGCTTTGTGGGGTGATGCCCAACCCACTGTATCACACCAGTCAGGGCTAGACAGAGCTAGTTTTGAATCCCCACTCTGCCACAAACTTGCTGTGTGATCTTGCACAAGTATTGTATTCTCTTTTTTTTACTTTCATCCAAGGATGGGCTTACTTATTTTAAACAGAGGAGGAAGTGGGAGAGAGAAACATCAATCGGTGGTCTCTCACATGTGCCCCAACTGGGGACTGAAACTGCAACCTGGGTATGTGCCCAAATAGGAATTGAACCCACAACCTTTCAGTTTACAGGACAATGCTTCAACCAACTGAGCTACACCAGCCAAAGTAAGTACTGTATTCTCTTGAAGTTCATATCCTTCAACATTAAGATCAGACTAATACCTACCTCATAGGGCTGTATGTCAAGTGCCAAGCCCCTAGTACCCATTCACTAAATGGTAGCCATTATTATTTTTATCATTACTATTAGGTGTAGTGGCTTTACTAGTTGTAAGTATGGGGATAACTGTTCTATAGAAACAGGGGGAGGAAAGGTGTTGAGAGTATGTCTATAATCCCCTAATCTTTCTTTCTTGAATAATTCGTATGTTGATAGTTGTATGCCAGCCAGCAGGGAAATGATGTGACCCCAATGCGTAGAACCAACTTTTGATAGAAACAAGACATACACACAGAATGGTTTGATGAGAAGGGGGCTTAGAAGTGAACCAGGCCTGAAAGATAACGATATATCCAAGCTTGCTAGGGTGGAGGTCTGGGACCAAATTGTACCATGGAGTAAATGATAAAAATCCATGCACAGCTCCAAATTCAGCTGAGAAATTTAGATAGCAGGATTACTCTGCAGTAAGAAAACAATTTGAACTTGCCATACAGACTCTTTGTTTGGCCCAATTATTCCCTGAGTAATTACCAGGAACAGGCACTGGTGTCCAAAGGGGTGGTGTTCAGGTTAGAGTTTACAGACTTTTCAATACACTCCCAAAGAAGGGAAGAGAAATAGGGATGACAAATTGTCCAGCAATCAGGGCAAGACAAAATAGTCGCTGCAAGGGCCCCGGTGGGCTGAGCACTGTCATAAGCAAGCAAGCAATCAAAACAACTTCCAAAAGCTTAACACAGATCCTGACCTTATTTACTGACTGCTACAGTTGCTAAACTCTTTGACCTCTGATTATTTCATCTCCCATAATAAAGCTGTTCTATCAGGAGATGTATGCTGTATTTCCTCTGTCCATCCACAAGGGGCAACAGAGTGCAGTAACTTTTAGCCTAGCCTCAACAAACTCAGTCTTGAGGGTTCCTTAAGAGACTATACTCCATGCCAGTATAAGGACTTCATTCAGGAATTGAAGTTAAGGGAGGTCCATTGTTTGGAGGAGGAAGTAAAGAGAACGAGTACAGGAAGACGCCTTCTCTTGTGGCCTAACCCTCATTCTTGTCTGTCTTTTTTCTGGACTCCTAGGTACCATGCTCTTGGTTGAGAACAAAGATAATCCATGTTCATAAAAGACCCCATCATGCAATTGTCTGTTTCCTGCGACCCGACTTCTCATTTAAATGATGGTGAACCTAATTTCTTAGTGATTGAATAACAATATGAAGCATTTATTTATGATTCTGTACCTCCCATGAAAAATAAACAAGAAAAGCACATCATTCATTCATTTATTCAGTACACATTTGTTCAGAATCTACTATTGCAGAATTCTCTCATGTGACAAGATGCCAATGTGGATTAATTGTTACTGAATTGGCCAGAAGCCCAGCAGCATTAAAAACAAACAAGTGAAGGAAGAACTTTTCACTAGCAAACTGGTTGGCAAAATCATTACACACAAATTTACCTAAGTATTTATATTATCCTTTTTGAGTGCAAAAACAAATGCCACAATCACAAACCTATGGGATTTAAATTACAAATCAGAACATACCACTTCATGACACAACATTAATCCTCTTTTTAAAAAAACATTTTAAGTATATTCTATTGCTTATCCTATTACAGTTGTCCCATTTTTTCCCTTCCATTTGCACTTCACCCTCCCTTTTCTCCAGCATTCCCCACTCTTAGTTCATGTCCACGTGTCATACATATAAGTTCTTTGGCTTCCTCGTCTCCTATACTTTTTTTTTTACATTTTTTTTGTCTACCTATAGTATTCTTAACATTAATCCTCTTTCAAAGGCTAACAATGTATGTAAGATTCTGATTCTCATCAAAGACATTATGAGCTCAGGGGCATGTCTATAGTACTGCTGCAGCAGAAAACTTTCTAGAACAACCTATACATATTACTTTTGGGTAAAACAGGGAACAGAAAACACCATTCTGCTTTTAACAGAAATTGTTGGGGAGAGCAAGGCATACTGTACACATTTCTGGAAAGTTACTAGAGTAACTATTAAAAGAGTGTTATTAAAATTTGTTCTGCAGGTTCCTGGAGTACAGCCATTTCTAATTAGATGTTGGCTTTATCAGGATCCTACTCTTTCCCTTCATAGAGAAAATAATTGGCATCTTAGAAGGATCTGCGACAACATCAGCAATTTCATTTGCTTGTTAGTGGTACTTTTTCCCCTTCCTCCTTTTCTTCCTCTTGTTTTGCAAGATACAATTCACATGCCACGTACCATTTTAAAGTGTAAAATGTAGTGCTTTTTAGTATATTTACAAGGTCATGCGACCATGACCTCTAATTTACTTTCTGTCTCTATGGATTTGCCCATTCTGGGAATTCAAATGAATGGGATTATCAATATGTATGCGGCCTTCGTGTCTGGCTTCTTTGACTTAATATCATGTTTTTCAAGGTTCATTTATGTTGTGGCATGTATCAGCACTTAATTCCTTTTTGGATGATTAACACTACATTGTATAGATGTACCACATTGTGTTCATTACTTTATCAACAGACTCTTGGATTTTTTTCACATTTTGGCTATTACATATAATGTTGCTGTTAACATTCACATACAAGTTTTTGTGAGAATGTATATTTTCATTTCTCTTGGTTGTATGCTTAGAAGTGGACTTTCTCGGTCATATGGCAACTATGTTTAATGTTTTGAAGAACTATCAAACTGTTTTCCAAATCAGCACCATTTTGCATTACACCAGCATGTGTGAGGGGTCAATTTTCTTCATATCCTCACAAACATTTGTTACTGTCCTTTTTTTTTATTATAGCCATCTTAGTGCATGTGAAATGGCATGTCATTGTGGTATTTTTTTAAATTTATTGTATTTATTATGCTATTATAGTTGTCCAATTTTCCCACCTTTTCCCTCCCCCACATGGCACCCCTCCATTCCCTCCAGCAATCACTCCCTTAGTTCATGTCCATGGGTCATCCATATAAGTTCTTTGGCTTTTCCATTTCCTATACTCTTCTTTTTTTTTATTGTTGTTCAAGTACAGTTGTCGTGAAGAATGGTAAAAAGTTGCTCTGCAACCCAGGCATGTGCCCTGACTGGGAATCCTACTGATGACCGTTTGGTTCACAGGCCGGCACTCAATCCACTGAATAACACCAGCCAGGACCAAAATAATTAAAATCTTTTAAAAAATGTCCATATTATCGAAAGCATTCTATAGTTTAATGCAATCTCTATCAAATTTCCAATGGCATTTTTAAAAAAATAGAAACAGCCCTGGCTGGTGTAGCTCAGTGGATTGAGCGTGGGCTGGGAACCAGGGGGTCCCGGTTCGATTCCCAGTCGGGGCACATGCCTGGGTTGCGGGCTGGGTCCCCAGTGAGGGCCATGTGGGAGGCAACCATACATTGCTGTTTCTGTCCCTCTGTTTCTCCTTCCCTTCCCTTCTGTCTAAAAATAAATAAATAAAATCTTTAAAAAAAATAGAAACAATTCTAAAATTTGTATGGAACTGCAAAAGACTCTGAATAGCCAAAGCCACACCAGCCAGGGAGAATTTGACTTTTTAAGGTTATATATATAAAGGAGATCATACAGTATTTGTGTTCCTTTGCCTGCATGACTTATTTAACTTAGCATAATGTCCTCCAAGTTCAATCCTGTTGTCACAAACTACAGGATTACCTTATATTTTTTATAACTAAATAATATTCCATTACACACACATGCACACACACACTTATTCATATTCTTTATCCACTCATCCACTGATGGATATTAAGGTTGTTTCCATATCTTGGCTGTTGTGAATAATGCTGCATTGAACATGAGAGTATAGATATCTTTTTAAAATACTGATTTCATTTCTTTGGATATATATCTAGATGTCAGATTGCTGAAACTTTTTTTTATTATTGTTGTTCTTTTTTTTAAGATTTTATTTATTCATTTTTAGAGAGAGGGGGAGAGAAGGAGAAAGAGAAAGAGAGAAATATCAATGTGTGGTTGCTTCTCAAGCACCCCGTACTGGTGACCTGGCCTGTAACCCAGGCTTGTGCCCTGACTGGGAATCGAACTAAGGACCCTTTGGTTCGCAGCCCATGTTCAATCCACCGAACTACACCAGTCAGGGCAGATTGCTGAAACTTAAGGCAGTTCTACCTTTAACTTTTTGAGGGCCCTCCATACTGTTTTCCATAGCGACTGCACTAATTTCCAATCCCACTGAGAGTGCACAAGAGTTCCCTTTCCTCAATACCTTCACCAATACTTGTTATCTCTTGTGTTTTTAGTAATAGCCATACTAACAAGGGTGAGGTGATATCTCACTGTGGTTTTGATTTACATTTCTCTGGTGATTAGTGGTGTTAAACATCTCTTTATATATCTGTTGCCATTTGTATGTCTTTGGAAAAAAGTCTGTTCAGGTCCCCTGCCCACTTTTTAATTGGGTTATTTGTTTTTTGTAATTGAGTTGTATGAGTTCCTTATATGTTTTGGATGTTAATCCCTTATCAGATATGTGATTTGCAAATATTTTCTCCCATTCTGTAGGTTGCTTTTTCATTTTGTTGACTGTTCCCTTTGCTGTTAAAAAAGAAAAGCTTTTGAGTTTGAAGTAATCCACTTGATCATTTTTGCTTTTGTTGCCTGTACTTTGGGAAAAGACAGAAAATTATCGCCAAGACTAATAACAAGGAGATTTCTCTCCTGTGTTTTATTCCAGGAGTTTTATGGTTTCATGTCTTACATTTAAATGTTTAATCTATTTTTAGTTAATTTTTGTGTATAGGGTAAGATAAGGATATACTTTCATTCTTTTGCACGTGGGTATCCAGCTTTTCCAACGCCGTTTTGTATTTTTGACACACTTGTCAAAAATTAGTTGACCTATATGTGTAGATTTATTTATGGGTGCTCTAATCTGTTCTATTGATCTATGTGTCTGTTTTCATACCATTATCATACTGTTTTGACTGCTTTGTAACATAGTTTGACATCAGAAAGTGTGATGCCTCCAGCCTTGCTCTTCTTTCTTAAGATTGCTTTGGCTATTCAGTCTTTTGTGGTTCCATACAAATTTTACAACTGTTCCTTTCTATTTTTTAAAAAATGACATTTGAAATTTGATAGCGATTCCATTAAATCTGTAGATCGCTTTCAGTAATATGGACATTTTTTAAAGATTTTATTTATTTTGACCCTGGCTGGTGTGGCTCAGTGGATTGAGTGCCAGCCTGTGAACCAAAGGGTTGCTGGTTCGATTCCAAGTCAGGGCACATTCCTGGGTTGCAGGCCAGGTCCCCAGTAGGGGGCGCGAGAAGCAACCACACACTGATGTTTATCTCCCTCTCTTTTTCCCTCCCTCCCCTTCTCTCTAAAATAAATAAATGAAATCCTTTTAAAAAAAACCAAATTCTTAGAAACAGAGAGTAGAATGGTGGTTGCCAAGGGCTAGGGGGTGGGGGAAATGGGGAGAATGGGGAGATGTTGGTTAAAGGGTACAAAATTTTCAGTAATAGATGAATAAGTTCTGGGGATCTAATATATAGCATGACGACTATATTTAATAATACTGTGTCATATATGTGAAATTTGCTAAGAGGTTAGATTTTTTTAAAGATTTTATTTATTTTTAGAGAGAGGGGAAGGGAGGGAGACAGAGAGGGAGAGAAACAGCAATGTATGGTTGCCTCTCACATGGCCCTCACTGGGGACCTGGCCCGCAACCCAGGCATGTGCCCCAACTGGGAATCGAACCGGCAGCCCTTCAGTTCCCAGCCTGTGCTTAATCCACTGAGCCACACCAGCCAGGGCCTAAGAGGTTAGCTCAGTGCGCGCACACACACACACACACACAAGGTAACTATGTGAGGTCACTGATGTGTTAATTGATTGTGGTAATTATTTCACAGCATATACACATATTCAATTATCACATTGTATACCCTAAAATTAATAAATTCAAAATAAAATAATGTCCATAATCTATTCAAATAATAAAAAAGAACTATAGGACAGAATATTAACTAAATGGCTAACAAGATCAAATAACTATAGGTTTAATGAATTCATAAGTAGACAGGAAATCGAGAGCGATGTATGAAAACCAAGAAACTCTCTTGGTTAAATACAAAAGAGCTCTCATCTCCTACATGGGGAGGGCTTAGATTCTGAGAATTAAACCCAGGACTTATATAGAGTAGCTGAACTTCAACTAAGGTTAAACACCGAACCAAGACAAGGCCCTTGGTTGGGAAAATCTGGCATCATGATGCATGGATGTAGTCTTCTAAGTGAGAATCAAAGATTTTGACTCTCCAGATTTCCCAAACCTTCTGAGTTAGTAGACATGAAGCACTGCATCCCTATTAAGAGCCAATACCCTCCCACCCTGATGCTGGAAGACCGTGGAGCAGCCTCTCCTCACAAGGCAACATGTGCTCCCTCTCAGGACTCACTCCCGCCTCCTTTCCTGGGTGTCAGTCTGATAGTTGGGTTAAGTCTAAGGATAACCCAGTTGGGGATATGTTAGCCCTGATAGGAGAAGAAATGGATTATACTCCAAAGAAGCTGCAAGAAGTAGCTGATTTATACCAGCAGGAGAAAAAGGAATATAGGTGAAACTGGATTGGGTGCTTTCAACATGGAGACGGATATAGTCAATAAGAAGTTATTCGGTTTATTGAGTGCTTTCCTGAGAGACAGGATTTAACACTGTTAAAGGATCCCAGGAAAAGGTTCTACTCAGATGGTTCCTAAAAGGAAAATGGGATAGCTATGCTGACTGGAGTTGAAATGTCAGAATTGCTGTGGCAGATAGTTGAGGATGAGATTAGAAGGCTCAGGGATGTGGATGGGCATGCTGGGATGGATATCACCATGTACAGCCACAAGACTCACCAGAAGACTGCACTCTATGGTGGGAAGGTGCAGAGGGTACACTATTTAACAATGTCATAAGGAATGCACTGGTAGGAGGATACGAGCACCACTCAAAATTTCAGCATTGACCTCCTCTGCAGTCCAGGACTGACAGTAGAGAAAGCTATTACAAACTAAACTCAATGATAGCAGTGTAGATGATAAGACCCAAAACAACAGAGGTCAAGTGGTGATGCTTAATTGTCAGAAGCTGAAAGCTTGAAATTATTACAAGAAAAAGTTTATGTGGTAGTCAAGGGGCCTGACCCACAGAGTTATGGAGATGGTTGGTATAACACGGTACCCCCTAGGGGCAACATTTATGGACAACTGAAATGGATACTACTCATCTTGTATTAGCAGAAAAAATTTGGGAGGCTGAAGGAAATTGCTTCAATAAAAAATTATGATCCGCTGTCCAATTCCCACACCTTAGCCAGTTTTTAAACCCAGAACTCACTGATAGAAGAGGTGGCTGGGTCCCTCGAAGAAAGGACCCTACAATTACACAACAAGCATACACTAGTGATTCCTCTCTTTCCTTCTGCAAACGGACTTCTGGCCATTTGTTTGTGTAACTGTGCATTGGCAAAGGGGTATACACAGGTATTTTGACAACTATTTTTTTTTAATTTTTAGAGAGAAGAGAAGGGAGGGAGAAAGAGCAATGTATGGTTGCCTCTCACATGGCCCCCACTGGGGACCCGGCCCGCAACCCAAGCATGTGCCCTGACTGGGAATCGAACCGGGACCCTTTGGTTCCCAGCCCGCGCTCAATCCACTGAGCCACACCAGCCGAGCTGACAACTATTAAATATAGACTCTGAGTTGACATAGATAGCTGAAGACCCAAAACATCATCATGAGAATGGGAACATATGAGGACTACATAATTTAATGGACTTCTGGCCAAGATCCAGCTCACAGGAGGTTCACTGGATGCAAGAACTCTGATGTCATCACCCATCTCCAAGTGTACGATTGGGCGGTTGACACAACCACTGTTTTGTTCTTTGGCCAGTGAGATAAGAGCTGTCATAGTAGGGAAGGCCAAGTCGAAGTGTCTGATACAAAACCACCACCACCACTACCACCTCCCCTGGCCAAGATAGTATATCATCACATGGGGGCAAGGGTGGAGATTAGTACCACCCTTAAGGATCTAAATGATGATGGTAATTCTTATCATAGCTCCACTTCATTTACCAGTCTTGCGCCAGATGGGAGATAACTATAGACTATCTCAACCAAATTGTAGCTCCAATCGCAGCTGCTGTGCTAGATGCAGTATCTTTGTGGGAGCAGATTAATATAACCTTAAATACATGTTTATGACCATTGATTTGGCAAATACTTTATTTTCTGTCCCAATCAGAAAAGAGAAGCAGAAAGAGTTGGCATTCAAATGGAACAGGAAATAGTATAAATTTCAAGCTTTGTCCCAAGACTATATTAGCTCCCCTATACTCTGTCATAATTTAGTCTGAAGAGTTCAGAATAATGTGGACATCCTGCAGAACATCACATTAACTTATTACATTGGTGGCATTTTATTGATCAGACCAGAAGAGTAAGAGGTAGCGAGTGTGACACCTCTTGGTTAGACACATGCACTCCCCATGATGGGAGATAAAATCCCCACGAAGATTCAGAGGCTTACCAGATGCATACAACTTTTAGAGGGGGTCAGGGGTCAGGAGTATGCTGGGACATTTCCTTTAAACTAAAAGACTACTTTTTGCACATCCCACCTCTTGCTACAAAGAAGGAATCAGCCCTGGCTGGTGTGGCTCAGTGGATTGAGCATGGGCTGGGAACCAAAGGGTCCCGGTTCGATTCCCAGTCAGGGCACATGCCTGGGTTGCAGGCCAGGTCCCCAATGAGGGCCATGTGAGAGGGAACCATACATTGCTGTTTCTCTCCCTCTCTTTCTCCCTTCCTTCTCTTCTGTGGGTGCTAGAGGCAGCATATCCCATGCTTAGGGGCTCTAGTCCATCTCTTATACCAGGTGACAAGGAAGGCTGCCAGCTATGATTGGGTCCCAGAGAATCAAAGGGTTCTGCAAGAGGTTCAGGCTGTTGTGCAAGCTGACTTGCCACCTGGCCCATACAATATGGCAGGTCATATTAGATTGGAAGTGTCAATGGTGGAAAAAGATGCAGTTTGGAATCTGTGGCAAAATCCTGTGGCAGAATTACAATGCAGGCTTATAGGATTCTAGAGCAAGGCTATGCCAATGCAGAAGAGAATCATATGCCCTTTGAAAACCAACTTCTGATATGCAACTGGGCCCTGGTGACCATGGGGCATCAAGTAACCATGCAATTAGAACAGCCTATCATGAATTGAGTCCTCTCAGATCTACTAAATCATAAGGTCAGGGGGACACAGCAACAATCTAGCAAAAGATGAAGTGGGGAGCATCCAGGAGTGATCATGAACAGGACTAAATGGCACAAAAAACCTTCAAGATCAGATCGCTCAGATGCCCGTGGCATGTACCACTATGGTACAAATGCACCTTCCTCAGTACGTGCCTACAGCTTTATGGGAACCCCATCAAATCCACTCAAGCTGGAGGAAAAATCTTGGTTTGTGGATGAGTTGGGTCAATGTGGGGGTGCAAGCCAAAAATGGACAGTGGCTGATTTATAGCCTCACTTGGTGAATGAGGGACTCGAAAGACGGTGCCAAGTAAAACTTCTCCCAATGGGCAGAGTTTTGGGCGACACACTTGATCATTCATCTTGAGTGGAAAGAGAAGAGGTCCAAGGTTAAAATATTTATGAATTTATAGTCACAGGTTAATGGCCTGGTTAGCTTGCTTGTTGTTTGGAACAAAAAAGATTGGATGGTTGACAACAAGAAGATCTGAGGCAGAGACATGTGAATGGGCATGTGAAAGTGGTCTGTAAGCATGAGGATGTTTGCATCACCTGTTAACACCCACCAGAGAGCATATGGCTCAGAGGAGTCACTGAACAACTAAGTAGACACAATGACCTGGGCAGTTAACATCAGCCAGTCTTTGTCATTGGCCACCCCAGTGATGGCATGATGGGCACAGTGGCAGAGATAGAGACTACGCATGGACCCAACAGGATGGACTGCCACTTAAGGCCAATATAGCTACTGCTACTGCACAATGTTCAAACTGCCAAGTACAAAGACCAACACAGAGCCCCAGTATGGCACCATTCCTCAAGGACACCAATTGGCAACTTGATGGCACGTTCACAACACTATGCCCCTTTAGTGCAGAAAAGGCTGATAGGAATAGACACATTTTAAGTTTGGGTTTGGCTATTTTACTTGTAGGGCCTCAGCTGGGGCCTCTTTCTCAGGACTTAGGAAGTATTTGATTCACTAGCATGGGATCTCATACAACATTGTGTCAGGCCAGGAAGACCAACTTTTTAAAAAGATTTTATTTATTTGTTTTTAGACAGAGGGGAAGGGAGGGAGAAAGAGAGGGAGAGAAACATCAATGTGTAGTTGCCTCTTGCATGCCCCTTACTGGGGACCTGGCCCACAACCCAGACATGTGCCCTGACTGGGAATCGAACCAGAGACCCTTTGCTTCGCAGGCTGGCACTCAATTGACTGAGCCAAACCAGCCAGGGCGAAGACCAACTTTTATAGCAAGAAGTTACAAAGAGACGGCCTAGGGCTATGGGACCCACTGGTCATATTACATACCAAACCATCCAGAGACTGCTGGTCTGATAGAGCATTGTAATAGCCAGCTGAAAGCACAACTTGAGAGAAAGAGTTGACAGAAAAGATAATATTTAAAGATATAACTATAACCAAAATATAACTATAAACCCACAGATCCAAGAAGTCAATGGACCTCAAGTACAAGAAAAAATCAAGCACAAATTCTTTACCCAGCAAAAATATCATTTGAAAATTTAGGCAAATAGACAATACTGTGTGAGAATGGAGTGCCATCTTCCAGGATGAAATATAGTCAACTAATCAAAGAATTTTATATAGCACTGAGTTCTCAGTTGGAAGAATACATAGTCTGGGAATCAAAGGGTGGAAGTAAGAGTGATTCCAATTACCATCACTCCCAATGACTCATTGAGGGACTGCAGCAGGTTTGACAGTGTACCTAGACCAAACTACATTTCCCAGAATTCTTTTACCTGTGAGATGTTTCACAGATTTGGCAGGCCTTATTGAAGCATGCATCCAGCATATAGTTTCTATGTTGGAAATCCAGTGTAGGGGAACCAAGGGTAGTTGCAGCTCATGTATATTGTCACCTACTGGCTCACCTCACTGGTGTGGGGCAACAACTGGGCCTGCAGCTGCTGTTACACCTTCCCTTCAACACTCCTTCAGCTTCTCAGATTCCTGGAGCAGGGCCAGGTGTGTGCAGTTATGGGCAAAGAACACCAGTTTCTCCTGCAGGATAGCCCCATCATCAAAGTTGGAGATGAGAGACTGATGCAGACTTCAGTTCATCCTCCTGGGTTCCAGTTCATACTTCTGGGTTCTAGTTTGTCCTTGGTTTCCCCAATTTTGTATTTATTGCTCCCTTCTGACTGCCCTAAAGACTTCAAGCTCCAACTTTACATATAAATGTTACAGAGACTGTTTAACCAGCTCCTACAAATGAGTAAGGTGAAATCTATGCTATGTTGATCAATTAGTAGATGTTAGATAGATGTAAACAATGTAGATATACAAATAAAATCTTTTAATGGTTCTACTATTCTGATTGAATCCTGACTATTACAGAAACTTTGTGCTTACCATCCCTATAACTACAGAACTAGAGGAATGGTCTCCAAAGGGGGCACACCTTTTGGGGGAACACAGCAAGAGCTATGGCTTCTGCCTAGGTTCTTTGGGCTCCTTGTGTCCAGGGATCATGAGGCCAGAAGAGCAGCCAGTGACTTGGCAGGGGTAATTGACTCTGATTATCAGGAGGAGGCAAATAGGCAATACTCTGTTACACAGTGAGGTATGGAGAAATATGTGTGGAAAGATCTTGCCACTTGGGCATATGTTAGTACTGCCTTGCTCAATGGTGACTGTGTGGAGACAGGTACAGCAGCCCCAGCCTGGGAAGGGCGTCATGATCAGGAGCTCAGTCCCTTCAAAATGAGGGTCTAGGCCAAGCCAACCAGTAAGCTACTGAGGCCACCAGTGTCCTAGCCAGAACGGATAGTGAAGGAAGGAGGTGCTGTCAATTGCAGAGAAAGACTGCAGCTGCAGAGGTCGGGGCTGTAGTTAGTCCCACTAACAATACTCTTCTAAGATCTCTGGAAGAGATGCTGGAAGGAATCCAGAAGGAAAGGTGCAAGGGATGGACAGTGGCAGACACAAAGATGCACCAAACAGGTGTTCCTCAAGGAAGGACTTGCTCCCCAACAAAAAACAAAAAAAACAAAAAAAAAAAAAACCATGAGATCAGCAGAGTCTCCAGCTGTTAGTTCTTTCAGGGTCTGCCTTATCTGTAGAGAGCCACTCTGTCCCACATTGTACTCTTCCTGTGTCTGGTGACTAACTAAGATAGGGTATAAAGGTCCAGCCATTTCCACCCAGTGTGGGTCACTGATAGTCCTCTGGAACTCCCCACCTGGTTGACGAGGCTTTGTTAGGTTTGCATGGCAATTTGACTTCACTCTCTGTTCAATCCTACTTTTTCTCCCTTTCCTTCAGAGGTGTTGATCTGTAATACACTTCTGGCACCCCATACTCCATCTCAGTATCTTCTTCTTTTTGTTAAAATAATTTTTGTCATCGTGTGAAGTAAAAGGATTTATTTATTTATGTATTTATTTGTAGAGGGATGAAGGGAAGGAGAAAGACAGGGAGAGAAACAGCAATGTATGGTTGCCTCTCACATGGCTGTCACTGGGGACCTGGCCCGCAACCCAGGCATGTGCCTTGATGGGGAATCAAACCCGCAACCCTTTGGTTCACAGGCCAGCACTCAATCCACTGAACCACATCAGCCAGGGGTCCATCTCAGTATCTTTTATCAATGAATCCAACTGGGAAAAAGCCACATCTCACTTTTTCTAGTACATCTTTTGCCCTGGCACAAACATAAGAACTGGAGCCCTTTGCTCTCAGCAGTTTCTTTATAGACATAGCTTGATATATGCCTTAAAAAAAGATGTCAGGCCCGGCTCATGTAGCTCAGTGGATTGAGCGCGGGCTGGGAACCAGAGGGTCCCGGTTCGATTCCCAGTCGGGGCACATGCCTGGGTTGCGGGCCAGGCCCCCAGTGAGGGCGATGTGAGAGGCAACCATACATTGCTCTTTCTCCCTCCCTTCTCCTCTCTCTGAAAATAAATAAATAAAATCTTTAAAAAAAAAGATGTCAGATAATTTATATTTTATAGGGTAAAGTTTTATGCTACATACATGTTTCTTGTTTGTTTGGGTTTTTTTTTGTACTCATTAAATTACAGAAAAGCCCTGGCTGGTGTGGCTCAGTTGGTTGGGTGTCGTCCCACCTACGTAGAGGTCTTGACTTGGATTTCCCATCAAGGCACATCCTTAGATTGTGAGTTTGGTCCCCGGTGAGGGTGCACACAGAAGGCAACCAATCAGTGTTTCTGTCTCATATCAATGTTTCTCTCCCTCTCTTTCTCCCTTTCTTTCCTTATCTTACTGTAAAAATAAATTAACTAACTAAAACCACATAAAAGTATATTATGTATTTCAAAAATTTGATTACCTCAAAACCACAAATGTCCTCCAGGCTGTTTGTTGATATAACCCATATTTATGAATGCCAAAAGCAGCTCTCTGGCTTTTTTTCGACCTTATTATATGAAGAGGAATTGTTATTTGGTAAAATCTTGACTAAATTTGTAAATTTAAAGAAAACATTTTGTCTTGTTATTGAAGATATTTTCTTTCATAAAGAGATCCTGAAATAGTGTTTTTCAAGAATCATTGTTATGGGTGAACAGAATATTATTTCTTTATTGTAACTTTTAGCAAGTTACCAGGGTGTCAAGGAAACAACATGAGTGAAATGTGCAGGGTGAGGCAAAAGTAGGTTTACAGTTGTGAGTATGCAAAACACAGTTTGTTCTTGTATTATTACTTATTAGTCATTATTTTCCATATGAAAAACTGCAAACCTCCTTTTACAATGATTTTATATATATATATAAAATCAGCAAGCATATTTAACACTTTCAAAGTATCAAGGGGGCTCACAGCATTTTTTTCTCCTAAAAAATGTAGTCAGCTTTCAATAAAAACACTTTAGGAGACAAAGATTCAAAGGGGAAACATTATATTAAATATGATAAATAATTGAATTATAAAAAAGAAAAAACAGATCCCCAAAGCCACAATGAGTGTTGATTAAAGAATCCTGGGCCCTGGCTGGTGTAGCTCAGTGGATTGAGCGCGGGCTGGGAACCAGAGGGTCCCGGTTCGATTCCCTGTCAGGGCACATGCCTGGGTTGCGGGCCGGGTCCCCAGTGAGGGCCATGTGAGAGGCAACCATACATTGCTGTTTCTCTCCCTCTCTGTCTCCCTCCCTTCCCCTCTCTCTAAAATAAATAAATAAAATCTAAAAAAAAAAAATCTTAAAAAAAAAATCTAAAAAAAAAAAAAAGAATCCTGGGTGTTTATTAACTTAGTTCCATCAGTGCTGGAACTTGCTTTAAAGACTGTCAATTGGGCTTCATATTTCAGTTGTTTTTGTTTAGGTTATTATTACAGTCAAGTTCATTGTTATAGGAAGAGGATGCTGTGTCCTTCGTGTAAACCTTATACACCATCATCAGAAGACATGAGTACTTTATGGTCTCTCCAATAATGAGACACATCTTCACCATTCATCTCAGCCATTTAAGAGATGGCTGACTCAAGTAGAGTCCAGACTGCAGTAATAAACCAGTTTGTCTTTGAGAAATTTAACTAACCTTAATACTGATTGAACATCTGCCTCATTAATTTCGGCACAAAATGTAGTCTGATTGTAATGGAACAAGTATCATATGTGGAGTGGGACAGTCTGGGTTTGAATCTCAGATTTACCATTTATTAGTATTTCTGTGCGGATTATATAAGATGTCATACATGGAGTGTATGACACATAATAAAGTTTTTTAACTAGGCTTTAACCAACAATCCAAATTCAGGCTAATATACTAGTGACATAAGGAGAATCTCTCGGGTATGTCTTTTATCATGGTCTGGAGTATAGTACATGACAACAGCTATTGTGGCGTCAACAGGCATAAGCTGACAGGCAAAAGAAATGCTTCAAGGATGTCCCAGAACACATTCTCAGAGAACCAGGCATGAATTCAGTCTCCTGGGAAATGGCAAACTGAGCCCCCTGAAATGTAGCAAAGGCCAAAAAGCTGGGCATGATCAACGGTGAGAGAGGTGGCGGGGTAGAGACTCTGTGAAAAGTATCTCTGGCTACTGGACAGGGGAGACACCACCTTGATACTCAGTATGAAAGGAGGGCACACCTACAATACATGGGGAACTACAGCTTCAGTGTCTTATGAGTACAGAGAACAAGACAATGACTTATTCTTATTTTATCTGAGCAGCTGTAGTAGCAGGTCCCCAGCTGCATGGCTCCCCGTGCCAAGGGGAAATAAAAATGCTATAATAGCCCCTCTTGTCTCCATTCCCTTTTCCTAGATAAGCCTTTTACCCCTGGAGCACTAGAGGAAGGCTTTCTAACCCCTTCTGGTATCCTGCTTGCCAGGGCCAGGGGCCAGCCTTACACCAACCCAATTGGAAGGGGGCTGGGTAGGCTCTGAGCCAAGAAAATTCCCTTTACAGGATCTGCCTTGAGGCCAGAAAGACCATTGTAACAAATTCATGACGTTGGCTTAGGGCTTTATATGCTAATAAAATCAAAATGTCCTCCCTGCAACTTCTTCCAACTTTCCAAATGTATTATCACACATCACTGAAACTCATACTATGGGTGAGTTTAGCATGCCCTCTCCAGAGAACACAATTTGAGGAATAATACAGTGTGGGGGCAAAAGTAGGTTTACAGCTGTGAGTATGCAAACAGAGAGTTTATTCTGGTCTTATTATTTATTAATTAATTATTTTATTCAATTGTTTATTATTATTTTCCATAAGAACAACTGTAAACCTACTTTTGCCCACCCTCTATGCGTAGAGTTCGGTGACAGTGATAGTTTGGGGGACAATAGCTGGACTTGGCCTATTTCCCCTGGTCAGTTGTGTAATAATAATAATAATAATAATAAATAATGACATGTTGACAACAATAGTGACATTTATACACTGTATGTGATCTCATTTTATTCTCCTAACAACACTATTTATTAACCCTGTCCTACAAAATGAGGGAACTGAGCTACTGGTATTTATGCAACTTTCTCAAGCTCACGTGGCTAGTAAGTGGATAATCAAAGTTTGTGCACTTAATCTCTGCTATACTGTGCTTTCACAGAGAGAGGGGAGACTGCGGTGTTTCTCTTTCATACATGTCTTTGAAACCTGGCTGCTCACAGCGGACTTAGCTGGATATTATGAGCAAAATCTCTTAGGTCTTTTGTTTCCAAAACAAAAATGATGGCAACCAAAAGGTACGGTGGCATCAGCAAAAAAAATATTTTCCTGCAGTTTGTTATCTGGAACCTGGTCTTTATATCACAACTACATTCTCTAGTCTACCTGCAAATGAGCAAAATTTGGAATCACAGTAGTTTTCAGAGTAGAACCTCAAATGGGACTTTAAAAGTCAGCAAAATGTAGCAGCCTAATGTTCTAATTCATTGCTGTTACCAATCCTCTTTGAAGCGAAATAGACCTTCTACATTCACATTCCAGAAATGCCCCCGCCCCCGCCCCCATGCTTGGCTTGGAAAAATCCTTCTTATCCTTCAAGGCTCAGCTCAAATGTCACCTCCTTTATGAAGTCCTTCCCAGCCCCACAGGCAGAATTCATTGATCCTCCTTCGTGCTCCCACAGCACTTTGTATTAGCACTGCTAGTATAGCATTTACCGCGTTCTTTCAGTTAGTCACATAAGTAAGGTCACTGAGGTCAGAGACCTGTCTTCTTCATAAACCCTTTTATCCCCACATCCCCAGCCTAGCACATACCACATTCCATCAAATCTAAAAACCCCACTGAATCATTATTTTATGAACCATTAAGGTTTAAAAAAACCCAAACACTCACGATTACACTATGACATGCCATTGATTTTAAGATGTGTCACAAATTCTGGGATGTCAAAATATTTTTAAGTGTGTCTTAGAAGTCATTAACTCTGGTAAGAAGTGATCAGAAAATGTTTCTAGAACTGGATGGTAAACTGAACATGGAGATATTCCTAGAGCCCTGTGATACCCCACGCGTTTTAGTAAGAAACTGGAATTTGGTGGGGAATGGTGTGCAACTGCATTGCTGATTTCAAGTATTTTACCCAACAGATTAAAGGGATGAGTAGCATGATGTACCATTATTGTTAAAACAAAACAAAAAACCTTTAGCCCTGGCTGGTGTGGGTCAGTGAATTGAGCACTAGCCTGCAAACCAAAAGGTCACCCACCAGTTTGATTCCCAGTCAGGGCACATGCCTGGGTTGTGGGCCACGTCCCTAGCAGGGGGCATGGGAAAGACAACTGATCCCTGTATCTCTCACACCCTGTTTCCCTCCCTTACCCTCTCTCTAAAAAGAAATAAAATCTCGAAAAAAAAAACCACCTGTACATCTCCAATTCGATATGCGAAAAGGGACAATGACAATATATTCTGATAAAAATTGGGAGCCACTTAATGCAACAAGAGAATGTGATTACAGAGACAATAGGACAGAATATTAGCATCTGCCTTGATTCTGGTTCTTTAAGTCACTTAAGCCCACTGCTGTTCCCATCTGTCCAGGAAGAGGAATTGCTGAACTTTCTCCAAGCTTATTGCAGCAGCCCTGCTTTTAAAAATAAAAGTGTCAAAATATAAGAACCCTTCCTAGCTCCAAACTGTTGGCTCTGTTACCTTGGCTTTCATTTCCTTTTAGCCCTCTGGACTTGGTGATTGCCTATTGTATCCCTGGTTAGTGTTTGGACCTAGGCTTTCCTGAGGCTTGCTGGAGCTCAGCATCCCAGGCCTGTATCATCAAGTATGTGTTTCCCAGGTCCTTCCTAGAAATGCAAACACCCTACCCTAGAGCTGGGCCAAGCCTTACAGTTTTTTCTGTACCTCCCTCCAGCACACTCTTTCCCTGCACCTCAAACATGCAGAAGCGCGCACACACACACACACACACACACACGCACATGAAAAATAAACCAAGTTTTTGTAAAGATTTTATTTATTTTAAAAGAGGGGAAGGAAGAGAGGGAATCAGTGTGTGGTTGCCTCTTGAGCGCCCCCTACATGGCATGTGTCCTGACTGGGAATTCGACTGACTACCTTTTGGTTCAGTCCAGTGCTCAGGCCAGTGAGCCACACAAACCAGGGCCCAAGTTTTCACTTAAGGTTTTACATGGGTGGTTGGTTGATAGAAATTCTCCTGGAGCAAAGCTCCTCTTTAAAAATCAAAATATACTATGAGGATTGTGCCCAGTAGCTTAATTAATACAATGTGTGAAATATTTTAACATGTAAACAGTTCTACACGCTAGCAGTCAAGAACTGAGTCTTTCTGGGGCAAAGAGAAAGGGATAATTTTTGAGAGGGGTGATGAGGAAGACAGTCAAATAGGGCAGAGTTCCTAGTTTGCTTTTGTACCTAGCCCCTTTGTGAGAAGCCAGTGACCACCAAAAACCTGTAAGTCATCTTTCCCTTTTAGGCGGCCGGTGCCTGGGTTATCAGGGCTAAATCAGAAAGTGCCAAAGATGATTATCTTCCAACTGAGTCCAGTCTGCCCAGGCTAGGCCAGCCCTGCTCAGCCTTTAAGTCAGCTTAGTTGGTACCCACCATGCCTTCTCCAACCTTAACAAGTATAACAAAAGAGAGAAGGAAGAACCTCATTTACTTCCTCATTTGACTAGTAGTGATAGTGTTTGGAAATGTTCAAACTATAAAGAGACTTTGTATATTTCTTTGAAGGGGGATGTCTGAAATGTAGGTCCCTCAAATACTAAAACTGAGTGCATCTGATGCCATAGGAGTTTTATGTCTTCACAGGTACAGTCACACCTGCAAATAAAATCACTGTGGTGAAATCACAGAACATTAGAAACAAAGGAAATCTGGATGACAGTTCTACTCCCTCATTATACAGATGAAGATTTTTAGGACTTTTATTTAGCTAGTTAATGGCAAAGCAGGTCCTAGAACCCAAGTGTTCAGACTGCCAGTCTGGGGACTTCCCATATGGGAACACACCTAAACTGTTACAATTATATCCCACCCTCGTAGCCTGTAATTACATTGGGCTCATTGGACTTAAAAATACCAAACCAATGGAGCACCAATTACAAAAATCTTGATGGTTGATACAAGCAAATGGAAAGAATCAACTGGCCCATAGTTTCCACCAGAGGATTGAGGCAGTACATTTTTATTCTCCGAAAGTATAAATTATCATTGCCCAGGCTGCTTACAGGGCTGGATTCCTGTATAAATTAAGCCAGCTCACTAACAGGTTACCTAGCTGACACTCAATACCTTTCATGGAGTCCCAATCAGCTGGCCATGTAAGCTGCGTGGGGTAGGGGTCCTATAAATTCCCCCACCCCACCCTCTGGTAGAATTTTGGAAGAAATGTGTAAACAACGCCCCTTGGTGGTCAACATAAGAAAATGCAAAAACCATTGCTCACAGATCAGGGCTGTAGCAAAGGTCACAGCGATGTCTCTAAGTCATTTTCTAGTCTATGGGAACTGTGGCCAGGTCAAGGGAGAAAGCATGGAGAAGACAACAGGGAGGATAAAAATCTGTATTTTTTCTGGAGATGTTTTTATGTGCGTAATTACGGTTACGTATCAAAGAAAGGAGACACATTTTTAAGGCAGCTATAAGAGCCACAGACATATGTTATGCTTATGCACATAAACATGATTTTATTGTTGACATCAATGAACACAGATGGAAGAGTAATCATGAGCCAAGGGCATAAGGCGCACAAGATCACAACACGGCTGTTGACTTGTATTCATAAATGATTTGGTGAATCACTACAGGTCTGAGTGAAATGATATTTTTTAAAAAGATTTCTGAGGTTTCATTTCCATTTGGACCTCTGTAATAACTTGACTAGAAAGAGAAAGCAGACACTTTGAAGTTAAAATACATATTGTACAGATGTCTTGATTCACCAAAAATGCAAATTGCATCCCATTAAACACATTTGAAGCAGCACACCAAAAAAGCGCCAGGAACACTGATTTGGCTCAATGATTTGCCTAATGAAAGGCTTTTAATTTTTCAAGTGTGAAAAACCACCCCCTGTAAAGCTGTCAAGGGTACTGGATGTGACAGTAGAGAAGTGTTTTCTCAGCAACTCCAGGGCTCTGTTATTTCTTGCTTGCAGCGTCTTCTCAACTCTCAGTTCATCCTTGATAGCATCGAGCTCTCCACGAATCTTCTCCATTTCTAATTCATAATAAATTTTTATTTCTTCTTTTATGAGGGCATTTCCAACCTCATTCTGATGCTTTAACTTCCTCACATATTCTTTTAAATGTTTGTTCTCTAGGGTCAACTTGTGGATGACTTCTTTGGCTTCCTGGAGCTCTTCAGTTAACTTTCTGACATTTGTTGCTTTTTCAAATAGGTCATTTCTTAAAGCTTGAAGTTCCCGGTGTTTCTTCCAAGTTTCCTGAAAATTTAGGGATTTTGCAGAGACTTCCTTTTTGGCCTTCACAAGCTCTTTTTCAGCATTTTCATATTCCTGTTGTATTTTTCTGCATTTCATATTAAGTTCTTCCAGCTCTTCATTCATAATATTCAGGCTAAGTTTTGGATACATTACTTCAGTGTATTTTTTCTTCTTGTCTTGTCGCCTTGGAATTGGTGATCCCTTTGTATTCCAGATGTAATCATCTTCTGTGCTATCAAAGCTGTCTTCGGTTCCAACATCCAAATTAGATGATTCACAGGAGACAGAGTTTGCATCTGCTTCGTTCTTTGAAATGTTCATCTTTCTTTCTCTTAAATTTGGTTCTTGTTCTTTTTCATTTGGCTGGTAAATAAATTCTTTCCTCTTAAATATAGGCTCTTCCTGAAACTTTCTCTCTGACAAATGATACATTCCTTCCCTTATCTTGCTCTTACCTAAAGTCATTTGTTCAGGAGAAGATCCAGCCTGTAAAGCCTCATTTAGAACACCCTGAGCACTGAAAAAAGGAGCAAATGTATTCTCCTTCCAGTGCCTTCTCCTGTCATCCATTTCTTCAAGCATCTCGTCCAATTCCTGAAAAACAAAATTTTAAATCAAAGCACATTATTTACACTGGCAGCTGGCGTAGCAAAAAGAACAAAGAATGCTAGCTCGTGGGTGAAGGCACCTAAATATTTGAAGGCTGGCTCTCCCTGGCACACACGAAGTGGCCTGGCCTCAATGCCCTCATTTGTAAATTGAACGGGCTAAACGAGCTAAATTCTACAGATCCTTCCAGCTTTAAAGTCCTCTGATCCTATGAAATATAACCAATAAATAGACACATTTGGCTGTTTATTGTAGGTAGAAAAAATAATTCTATGAGAACAGATTGCTTCAAAAAGAGTAAAAGTGATTTTAAGTTAATAGGCTAATATTAATAATGGGCTAATACCTGTGCTTTCAATGTCCCTGATTGTTTTCTAGTTCTTTTGGGTTGGACTAGTGTTTATTCATTCCCTAAAGTGACTAAAACATCAGGGCTTAATGCAATGTGAGCTGCTTTTGGTAAAGTATACCATGCAGACTTCCTCATGACTAACTCTGCCAAATGCCCTTCTGTCTTGACCTGTAAATTCCTGCTATTCCAGTCTTGGGCTTTGCTTTCAGGCAAGACTGCCAAGTGTACAGAATTCTATCTGTTTTGACAACAATTTCATGACGAGAACCGAATGTCAACAATTGAAAATATTAATGCCACCAAATATGTTTTTCTCAAGATACTGATTCCAAGTGTAAGTTTTTCCCCCTTATTTTATTAATTTATTTTCAGAAAGAGGGGAAGGGAGGGAGAAAGAGAGGGAGAGAAACATCTAACAGGTATCTGTCACACACTACCAATCAGGGACCTGGCCCACAACCAGGAATGTGCCCTGACTGGGAATTGAACCAGTGACCTTTTGGTTCACAGGCCAGTGCTCAATCCAGCACTCAATCCACTGAGCTACACCAGTCAGGGCTCCAAGTGTACGTTTTTTTTAAAGATTTTATTTATTTATTTTTAGACAGAAGGGAATGGAGGGAGAAAGACATGGGGAGAAACATCAATGTGTGGTTGCATCTCATGTGGCCCTCCTGGGGACCTGGCCTGCAACCCAGGCATGTGCCCTGACTGGGAATCGAACCAGCGACCCTTTGGTTCGCAGCCTGCACTCAATCCACTGAGCTACACCAGTCAGGGCTCCAAGTGTACTTTTTAGGTGAAAACTTAGCATGCTAAATCACAACCAATTTTCTAAATACGTAACAATTAGAGGATATTTATTTTGTTTTTCCCCCTTACTCAAAGGGAATCTTTAACACACAGCTCTCCTAGAGCATGGAAATATTTGATCAGCTCCTACTTCTGAGAGAAGGGAGAAAAAAGGAACCAGGGAACACCCTGAAGGCAACAAACTGATAACTGCAGTTATTGCTAAAGGGTGGGAAGAAGGAAGAAGAAGCCACTTCATTCATTTTATACATTAATTTATTGTAATATATTTGTGGTATCACCACTGAGAAAGATAAAAGTATGCCTGCATCTATTTTTCCGAAGCACACAAATGTAATTTTATTACAGTAACAAAAATGGCAACTGTTGTATTTATTTTTAATTAACATTTTAATATTATGAAAGATTGTTATATTATTTAATATATAATGTTCACATAATGCTTCATATCACGTAAAGATGATAATAGTAGAGTATGTTATTTGTAGAATTTTGAAAAATGCACAAAAGGAGTCTCCCTCATAATGCCATTGCTCTAAGACAACCGCTTTTTATTATATTATCTCTCCAGTATTTTCTTTTTAGCAACAATAGTTTAAAATCTTTATTTTAAGATTTTATTTATTTATTTATTTTTAGAGAGATGGGAAGGGAAGGAGAAAGAGAGGGAGAGAAACATCAATGTATGGTTGCCTCTCACATGGCCCCCACTGGGAACCTGGCCTGCAACCCAGGAATGTGCCCTGACTGGGAATCAAACCAGGACCCTTTGGTTTGCAGCCTGCTCTCAATCCACTGAGCTACACCAGCCAGGGCTTAACAATAGTTTAAATTCTAACAGATTTCCTTGCTACAGACAATGAGAGAATAAATTTGGTATCTACATGTACTGAATGTGTCTCACACCCTTCCCCCCAAAAAGAAGAAAGGTACTCACTATCCCCAAGGATACATCCCTACTGGCAACTACTTGACTTTGAGGAAAGGAAAAGCTGCAAATAGCCAATGAAGGTGTTAAAATGATGGGTTCAAAAGCCATAGGCCAAGCTTTATTAAAGTTTGGTCAATCAGACAAGAGTAGTAAGTTGACTATTGAAATTCATGGTGTACATCTGCCATTGGAAGCAGCATCTCCTTTCTCTTGAAATAGTTATTTCTGACTTTAATTATTCAACTAGTCACCATACAGAAGCACTGATGATCTATCTGTTCTTAAAGGGGAAAGATAATCATAATTTCTGGTTTCTGTCCTCTCTAGTATTATGAATGCAAATGAGTGGGGACTATTACAGCAATTATAAAGGAAAGAAACAGAAGAAGGGGAAAGATGGTGATGCTAATTGCCAGTCACAATTTTTACTAAACAATTCTGTAAAAGGTAAAAATGCTTCTAATTAGGTAGCAATTGGAGAGAGATTGCTATTCTGGATGAAAGCCATTGGTGAGATTGATCAGGAAGGAGGTGTGCAGAGGGGCAAATATGGTGAGGGTACTTTACACTTGGAGGTGGTAATAATGGCAAATCTGACATAGAGATGTGGGTTGAGATAAAGATTAAAATAGAAAACTTTTTATTAATAATTTGCACCTTGAAAAAGTGACTTCTATTTCAAAACTTTCATAAATATACAAAGTTTTTTCCCCCTTTATACCTTTTTTCCTGAACTTCTGTACAATTTCCTGATGTAGCCAATGATTTTCACAGAAATAGGAAGGATACACTTATTTTATAACTGAAGCTCAGAGAAGTTAAGTAACTTGACCAAGGCCACGCAGCCTGTAATGATAAACCTTGAAACACTGTTTCCCAGGTCAGTGCTTGCTTTAAAATTCCTTTATTATTCTGCTAGGTCTCACTCTACAAATTGAAAGAAAACAACCCACTATTTTCAGAGCTTAGGTATTTTTTTAAAGGACCACAAAAGGACAGAGGAAAAATAAAGGGGGGCAGGGTACAGAGAATTCCATGTCACATATCAAAGGACAGAAAGAAAAGGTTTGAAAAGCCTTTGGAATTTCCCTCCCATGGTTTATACAGAGCAGGGTCAGGGGTCTCTGGGCTTCTTTTCTCTCTTCTCTTTTCTTCTCCCCTCTCCCTCTCTCTCTCTCTCTCATTCTTTCCTTCTTTCTTTCTTCCTGTCTTCTCTCTCTCTTCTCTTTTCTCTTTCACTGGCAAGATAGCCTTTAATGGTCTGTTCCCAAACCTACTTAGAATATAGCAAAGCCCACATAGGGGTAAAAGCTGCCAGTCTTATCTTCTCTTTGTAAATTGCATTGCCTGTGTTTTTCTATTGTATTTTCCCATTGCCGTTTAGTGCCCTTACCCTGCCCCCGCTTGCAATGACCACACAGTTGTCCATGTCCATGAGTTCTTTTTCCTTATTGCTCAGTCTCTCCATCCTCGCACTTCCCCACCACTAGCTATCAGTCTGCTCTCCATCTACAAGTCTGTACCCACTTTCCTGATTAGTTCAGTTGGTTCATTAGATTCCACATATGAGTGAAATCATATGGTATTTTTGTCTTTTTCTGATTGGCTTATTTCAGTTAGCATAATGTTTTCCAGGTCCATCCATACTGTTGCAAAGCAAAAAATTTTCTTCTTTTTTACAGCTGAGTAATAGTGCATTGTTTGTTTTTTATGGAGAATAAGTATAACATTAGTATTCTCTGGCAAAGACAAGGAATATGCTTTGAAACAACAACATTCCTCTACCCTGAAGTGGTAGCCATTTTGCCCTCAATAAAATTAATTAGGTAATTTTTTGCAGCATAAGGCAAATCAAACCAGAAACCCTTATTGAAAGTACAAGCATGCCTTTTTAATAGATGAATTGTGAACATTCATTGTATTTATTATTATTACCCAACATCATGTTGGATACTGAAGGACTAAAGAAGGGTAGGGGAAGCCCTGGCTGGTGTAGCTCAGTGGATTGAGCGCAGGCTGGAAACCAGAGGGTCCCGGTTCGATTCCCAGTGGGGGCACATGCCTGGGTTGTGGGCTGGGTCCACAGCGAGGGCCATGTGAGAGGCAACCACACATTACTGTTTCTCTCCCTCTCTGTCTCCCTCCCTTCCCCTCTCTCTGAAATAAATAAATAAAATCTTTAAAAAAAAAAAAAAGAAGGGTAGGGGAATGGGGTCCAAGAGAAATAAAAAAATTTAAAGAACTAAGCCAGAACAAGGAAAATGATATAAAGTCATATTACAAAAATAACATTAGTGGTCCTCTAAGACAGTGATCCCCCAGAAGTCCTTGGGACTGAATTATCAATGCCTGGGTGTCCATAATATAGTTATATGTATTCATTTGTGTCTGATATGAATTAATAATGGACTCCTGCCTGAAAACACCACTGTCAATCCTCTGGTGACTTTCTTCTTTGTGCAGTGGCAAAGTAGTAGGGCATTTTCGTGGAGTAAGGGATCTCTTGACTGATAAAAGTGGTTTATACTCACCTAAGGAATTTGGGAAGCACTGATAAAATCAGTTGAAAATGGACTTATAATGTAATGTGATATAATTGTTGAGAGCTAAGCAAAGAGTGATCATATATTATGAGTTTTTGGGTAAATCATTCCATAAAATGTTAGGTGAAAGTATATCTATTCTCAAATAGTTCCAGAAAATAATACACTGCTGTTTATTGTGAAAGGAGAAACCCAAAAAACCATCTGAATTTCATTTTCAAGGTATGGGTCCCTGAGGAAGATACTCATATTAAGACGGATGAGTGATCAAATGCATAAAATTTATTTGTTTTCTAAAATATTCATATTTTAAATCACTTGCTTTAGGGAAATTTGATGACATGAAAGTCAAAAAAATTTTTTCTGTTGCCTTATCTCATTTATATTAGAATTTGATTTCAAAATTTCAGGACCACCTCTGTTGCACAGCTCTAGATATGTCTGCAAAAAGAGATTATTCTTCCAGGCAGGGGTATGCAGGTACAGGGAAAGAGTTCTGGAAAATCTCCAGGAGATTCTTCCCACTTTGCAAGGGTGCTTCATCCCAAACTTTGTAAACTGGGAATGACTGTCGGAAAAGGTCATCTCCAACCTGTGATGGGCAACTTGTCACACCCTTAGCCCCTTTCAACTAGAGCCTTGACTTTTAATCAAACCCCAGGGGAAGTTAAGAGGAAAACAAAGGGCTCTTCTTAGCCTAAGGAACTTTTCCCCATTATTCTCGGAAGTTTTCAGCTCTCCCAATTCTTAGAAAAACTGCTTGGTGAAAATAGGGGCTGGCGGGGGGAGGGGTGGAGTCTGCTACAAAGAAAATCACTGACCTTACTTTTTTGCTCAATTGTCCAACCTGTTCTCATTTAAAAGCAGTAGTTCTCAACATTTTTTCTTGCTTCCACTGTCCCCAGGCACAAAACACTGCCAATGTTACCCTCTCTCCTTATTCAAGAAGACTCTAAGCTGCCCTATCTAGGGGAGGTTTGCCATTCCTCACCGTATATTGAGAATTACTGGCTTGCAGAAAACTATTAAATACCACAATTAGGACCCAAAGGAACTGTCTGAATTCAAGGTGGGTGAATATGTTTTACTGTGCAGAATTGTGGGGAACAAGGAAAAGGAAGTTTTTGAGAAAGGAGCTGAATGTGGACTATGGCGGAAAAACAGACTGAAGGAGCCAGTTATTTTGGCTTCACACTTCAGAACTAAATGCGAATTTATTTTTTGTGAGCCTCAGTTTCTTCAGGTGTAAAATAGGGACAATATAAATTACTTCACAAGCGGTTAAAATAATTAATGAGAGTCGCCCTGGCTGGTGTTGCTCAGTGGATTGAGCGCGGGCTGGGAAACAAAGGGTCCCGGTTCGATTCCCAGTCAGGGCACATGCCTGGCTTGTGGGCCAGGTCCACAGCGAGGGCCATGTGAGAGGCAACCACACATTACTGTTTCTCTCCCTCTCTGTCTCCCTCCCTTCCCCTCTCTCTAAAAAAATAAAAATAAAATCTAAAAATAAAAAAATAATGAGACAGGGGAATGGTGGCGTAAGAAATCCCCTTTGTCTCCCCTCCCTGAAATGTCAACAAGTTGATCAGCTATAACTAAACAAAGGATTCCCTGATCAACATACAGGGACACCTGAGAGGCCTGCACATTGGAGCATTTAAAGGTGGGCAAACAGCAACAAAGAGAGGAGACCAGAAGGGAAGAGAGATCAGATGGGCCACATGGCCCTGCTGCCTGCAGTCCACAGTGGGCTCAGCTCAAAGAGGGGAGGAAGCTGGCTCCAGCCAGCTCTTCCTTAGGCCCGCCAGGAAGAGCAGAGTCTCAGTGGGCACTACTGCAGGAGTGAGTGGTGCAAACTGTGGCTGAATCAGTTGACAGGCCTAGGCAAGGACACAGCACAGGGGTTCTGCTGTGACTGTCAGCTGTCAGGTGGTCAGGGTTCCAAACAAAGAAATGGAGCCACAGAGACCTGATGTCTTTTAAAAACGGAAAACTCACCTCCTGTGGTCCTTGGTACTGGGTTTCAGAGCACATTATTCTCAAACCTAAGCACTTTTACATCAGAATAGCTATTTCCATCAGTGACTGATCCCTGGTTGGGGCATGCGGAAGGAGACCCCCACAAAGGGTCTGAGGTCAACATTACCGAGAGAGCAAAACAAATCCTAACCGCAAACTTTGCGGGTATATGCAGTTACACCGATGGCAGCTGCAGAGGCCAGCTTTGGGATTTCACAGAGCTCAAAAATCTGTGACTTAGCATCAGCTACTGAAAAATAGTAGAAAGACCTCCGCATAGAAATCTGCGAGTGACCATCAGAGAGATGCAATTAAAACTACAATGAGATGTCACTTCATACCCGCCAGAATGGCCATCATAAACAAATCAACAAACAGCAAGTGCTGGTGAGGCTGTGGAGAAAACAACTACAAAGGACACATGGACAAAACCAAGGTGGGGGGTGGAAGCAAGGGAGGGAGGTGGGTTTGGCTGGGGTGGGGGGAGTGGTGGCAGGAAATGCAGATGACTGTAAGTGAATAACAATAAAGTAATTAAAAAAAGAAAAGGGAACCCTACTGCACTGTTGGTGGGAATGCAGACTGGTGCAGCCACTGTGGAAAACAGTATGGAATTTCCTGAAAAGACCAAAAATGGAACTGCCTTTTGACCCAGTGATTCCATTGCTGGGATTATACCCTAAGAATCCTGAAACATCAATTCAAAAGGACCTATGCACGCCAATGTTCATAGCAGCACAATTTACAACAGCCAAGTGCTGCAAACAGCCTAAGTGTCCATCAGTAAATGAGTGGATCAAAAAACCGTGGTACATTTACACAATGGAATACTGCACAGCAGAAAGGAGGAGCTCCTGCCCTTTGTGACAGCATGGATGGAACTGGAGAGCATCATGCTGAGTGAAATAAGCCAGTGAGTGAAAGACACATATCATATGATCTGGCCTATAAGTGGAGCCTAATCAACAAAACAAACAAATAAGCAAAATAGAACCAGAGCCCTGGCTGCTGTGGCTCTGTAGATTGAGTGCCAGCCTGAGAACAATAGGGTCGCAGATTAGATAACCCGGCCAGGGCACATACATGCCTGGGTTTCTGGACAGGTCCCCAGTGGGGGGCACACGGAGAGGCAACCACACATTGATTTTTCTCTCCCTCTCTTTATCCCTCCCTTTCCTCTGTCTAAAAATAAATAAAATTTTAAAAAATTAATGCAACAAAGAGCTGATTCTTTGAAAAAAAAATAAAATCAATAAACCCCTGGCTAGACTCACTAAGAAAAACAGAGAAAAGACTCCTATAAACAAAATCAGAAATGAAAGAGAAATTACCACAGACGTCACAGATACACAAAGGATCATATTAGAGTACTATGAAAGACTATATGCTACCAAATTCAATAACCTAGAAGAAATGGATGGATTCCTATAAATGTATAACTTTCCAAGACTGAATCATGAAGAACTAAAAATCTCAATAGGCCAATTAGCAGTGAGGAAATTAAAGCATCCACCAAAAACCTCCCAAAAAATGAAAGTCCAGGACCAGACAGTTTCACCAGTGAATTCTATCAAACATTCAAAGAAGATTTGAAACCTACCCTTTTCAAACTCTTTCAAAAATTGGAAGAAGAAGCAATAGTTCCTAACACATTTTATGAGGTCAACATAACCCTGATACCAAAACCTGGCAAGGATAACACACAAAAAAGAAATTACAGAACAATATTTCTGATGAATACAGATGCAAAAATCTTACACAAAATACTAGCAAATCAAATACAACAATACATTTAAAAAACAATATATCATGATCAAGTGCAGTTCATTCCAGGGTCACAAGGATGGTTTAACATACACAAATCAATGTAATATACGGCAATAACAAAATAAAGGATAAAAATCATATGATCTTATCAATAGATGCAGAAAAAGCATTTCTTAAGATACAACATCCATTTATGATTAAACAATCAAAAAAACAGGAATACAAGGAAAGTACCTCAATATAATAAAGTCCATATATGACAAGCCCTCAGCCAACGTCATACTTAATGACTAAAAACTGAAAGCTTTTCCTTTAAAATCAAGAACAAGACAAGGATTTTAAACCTACACTTTTATTCCTACCACTCTTATTCAATGTAGTTCTGGAAGGCCAAGCCAGAGCAATAAAGTAAGAGAAAGGAAAAAAAAAGGTACATTGAAAGATGGGCAGAGGACCTGAACAGACACATGTCCCAAGAAGACATACAAATGGTGAACAGATATATGAAAAGATGTTCAACCTCACTAGCTATTAGGGAGATGCAAATCAAAACTACAATGAGATACCACCTCACACCTTTCAGAATGGCTAGTAACAACAAGACAGGTAATAACAAGTGTTGGAGGGGTTGTGGAGAAAAGGCAACCCTCATTCACTGGCAGTGGAAATGTAGACTGCTACTATAGAAAACAGTATGGAAGTTACTCAAAAAATTAAGAATAGAGTTACCATATGAGCCAGCAATTCCCCTCCTGGGAATTTACCTGAAAAACTGAAAAACATGTATTTGCAAAGTTATATGCACCCCTATGTTCACTGCAATATTACTCATGGTGGCCTAGACATGGAGACAGCCACGGTGTCCTTCAATAGAGGAGTAGATAAAGAAGATGTGGTACATATACACAATGGAATACTGCTCAGCCATAAAAAAAAAGATGAAATACTGGCATTTCCGACAACATGGATGGTCCTTGAGAATATCATACTAAGTGACCTAAGTCACACAGAAAAAGCCAAGAACCACATGGTTTCACTCATATGTGGGATATAAAAGTGAAACTTGTGAAAATATACAGCAATGTGGGGGTTGCCAGAGGAAGGGGGTGTGGGGTAGAAGTGAAGGGGGCCTCATATACGGTGACAGAAGCTGGTTTAGGTGATGGGCACACAGTGCAATATACAGATCTAGTGTCATAGAAATGTATACTTTAAACCTGTAAGATCCTATTAACCAATGTCACCCCAATACATTTAACTTTTCAAAAAAAATTTTTTTTAAGGAAATTTTTTTTTAAGATTTTTATTTATTTATTTTAGAGGGGAAGGGAGGGAGGCAGAGAGAGAGAGAAACAGCAATGTATGGTTGCCTCTCACATGGCCCTCACTGGGGACCCAGCCCGTAACCCAGGCATGTGCCCTGACGGGGAATCGAACCGGGACCCTCTGGTTCCCAGCCCGCGCTCAATCCACTGAGCTACACCAGCCAGGGCATTTTTCAAAAATTTTTAAAAAGTAAAAAAATAAAAGGAAATGGAAGTAATTTTAAAGTATACTCTGTAAACAATGGGTCTTGTTCATTTTTTAGGTTTTCCTTATCCACCTTTGGAACATAAACCAGCCAGTTAAATAACTCAACTCTTCTCCAAACATGGGTGCTTCAAAGTTGCCAGGCTGAAGTCATCAGACCTCAGAAAAAGGCAATTTGCAAAAAAAACCAACACAAAACATGTATGTGGTATTAGAGTAAACCAGAGGGGAACCTAAACTCAGATCTTACATTAATTTAGCCTGCATCATCAGGGAAGAATTAGCCCTAAATTCTGTAAGTTGTTTATGCCCCCAAATTTCTGAAGCTAAATGGATTCTTTGTAAGCAGAGAAGTAGTAGTGTTTTTCTAACAACCAAAGACATTGTCATTTTTATCACCAATTGCTTTAGCAAGAACTTTCCAAATGCCCCAGTATTTTTCAGAGCCACCAATAAGTTCTTTGAAATAGTACAACTGGAGTATCAGTTTGAAGATCAGCAAGGATGACAATGCACTCTGAGTTTTTCCTGTATTTCAACAGCATTTCATACAAACTTTTATTTTACCAACACAGTGACCTCCTGTCATCTTCTTCCTCTTTGTGTCCCTAGCTGTTATCTGACACATAGTAGCCCTCAATAAATATTGTTGAACAAATGATCCTTAATATTATTCCTGAAAATTCTATAATGTTTTGATTACATTTGAGTTTTTGTAAGTACTTACAATTTGTCTTGTGGCTCATGAAGTGTTTTGTGTGGTATTTTAAGGAAAGGACTTTTATTTTTCCCTCAAAGTTTATTTGGTTCAGCTAAAATATTTATGACACCTTTATTTTGTATTTTTATGAGGCTTTCTTGAGAGCGTACTAACAATGCAGATTAATGATCTAGTTACTAGGTTGAAGATGTATTCTGGATGTGGCTCTGTGTTTCTAAATGCCCATAACAAGATATCAGCCAGCATAAGTGTACTTACACTTCGTGATGTCCAAGGTCTTCTATTTGATGCCATTATTCTATTTCTCAAGTTTGAACTGAAAAATAAAAACCCCCGGCATAATTAGAAAATATAACTAACCAGAATGCCAAAATACGTGTTTCTATCCGAGATATAGCTTAAAATCACAAGTGATATACTTAGAATGTCGTTTGGCCCATCTGAAATGTGATGCCAGATTCTTTCAAGAAAGTTTTCTTTGTAACTTGTCAATCTACTTTCCCAACTATGATGCCACTAAGTCTTCCTTTCCCAAGCAATGCAAATATCAAACGGGATAAGAATGATGGTGGCACTGTAGTTAAACAGTAGTATCTCCTGCCTTCAGCATCTACTAAACAAATGAGCCACTGCTGGCAGCTGCAGCAAGCAGCAGTATACTTGTTATTAATGAGAATGCCAAGAGCCACATTAGCAAAGGGCTGGAACCTAAGGCTTGCCTCCTCCCTCAGAGCACAGTTAACTTGAAAAAAAAAAAAAAGAAATAAAACATTTAAAAGGGCAGTTATTACAACCTGTGTCTTAATTTTTCAGGTTCCTAACACATGAGCCAAGTGTTCGCTTCACGGGACAAACTGTCTTCTCTATTGTTTGGCACATATTCAGAGCAAAGCCAAGTGCCATTTAAACGGGGTCCTGTGAACAATTCTTTGTTATTAGTGTGAAATGATTCCTTCTAGAACAGATGGAGTTCTCTTAATTCTGAAGGCGGAGTACTTAATTAGCACAGAAGTCACATTCTTGCTACAAAGCTATATCTATGCATGCTCAGTTTAGGGATTTTTCTCTGTAAATGGTTAACTGAAACTCCTGCCATCACTGGTTCTACTGGAGAGAAAGTGGCCTGGTTCAAAGGCTCTGCCCGACCCCCACGACAGGTGACACCATGCTCAATCCCCGTCCTTACCGTTTGGCCTGGCAAGCGGCGTGGGCAGCGGACGAGGCCCTACTCCACTCTTCCTTTCATACCCCGACTCCCATCCCCCGTTCCCTTCCCTCCCAGGCCCTCCCCACCTCCTGGGCTAAAGAGAGAGGAAACCCGCGGTGGGGCAGAGGTGGGGAACGTCCGGTACAGCGAGGCGAGCGCGGGAAGAAGAGGGACGAACCGCGACAAGCCTGGTTTTCCCGCGCGCAGTCGTACCTCTCGGTGTAGGTGGGGTCCGATGGTACTGGTCCGCTCTTCCCCGAAGCTGGCCACCACTGGCCGGAGGAAGACCTTATATGGCGAGCAGGCCACGCGGAGCTGGTCACCGCGCCCAGGTCCGAAGGGCGCCTAGTAAAGCCTCCGCAGTGCGCCAGCGCGGCCCTCTCCGTTGCCTAGCAACCGGCCGGCCTGATTTAAAAGGACCGGGGTCCTGCTGAATGGCGTTCACAGCCTGGCCGAGCTCTGCGCATGCCTGGTGCGGCGGTTCTTCCAGTGGTTTCTGGCTTCAGGAAAGGAGAGCTCAAATTGCCGCAGCCAGTCAGGATGGGAAGGGGCAAGAAACTGCGTGGCAGCCCCACCCACGGTGGGTTTATTAGGGAGGCTCTGGGTGACTCACAAAGCCCCCGGACTTTGTGATGTCAGGGAAAGAGGGTGTGGCACAGAATTAATCCCTAGGCCCGAAGATCCACAACGCGACTGTTGAGGAGGGTTATCTGTGGAAGATCCCCTGGATTTGGTTCAGGGTCCCTAACAATATACAGTTGTATCCCACCCTCACCCCACCCCCACATATACGCCTCTACCCTCAGCGCTGTGGTCAGGCCAGAATTTCTGCCTCTGGCCAAGGCTCCAAGGACTTGTGTCAGGAGAGCATTATCCCCTGGTTGTGCCCCTATGAAAGACTGAGTTTGTATCTCAGCTAGCCCATGGTTTCCTCATTTATGACTCGGGAATTTCTCTAAACCTCGCTTGCACCTATTTGAATTTAAAACCTGATGGGAGCAACTAGTTTACACTACTAGTACTATAAAATAATTTCCTTTTGTCAGTTCCAAAACTACTCTCTTAGAGCTTCAAAAGTTGTTCACAACTTCCAGGATTTGTATGGGGAACAAGCCCATATTCTTCACTATGTTATACATTTCAGTCGTGGTATTTTGTTAAATAATTAATGATCTTCTCCGACTTTTCCGATTGGCCTGTTTGCCCAGTGCTGATTCCTCAATTGCCTTTAAGAACTAGATCAACAACTCCATCACATACACTGTTTATAGTCTGATTTGGACCCAGCCAAGGCCCGACCAAAAGATGAAGCTGGCAAAGGTTGTGGAGCCTGAAACAGTAGAGCTGGGGTGTCTAAAATAGTAATAATAGTGACTTTTAGGAAACCTAGTATTTTCTAGGAAGCATGAAGTTGAAAGAAAACATTAGCTCTAGAATCTCAAGTGAAAACAGGTTGAAACACACTTAAAAGTGAGAGTGTAGCCCTGCATGTGTTGCTCGGTTGGTTGGAGCATCACCCCATACACCAGTAGGTTGCCGGTTTGATCCCTGATCAGGGCACATATCTAGGTTTGATCCCAGTTGGGGCACCTACGGGAGGCAACCATCTCTCTCTCTCAAATCAATAAAACATATCCGTGGGTAAGCATTTTTATAAATCAAAACAAAAAAAGTGACAGTCTAATTTATCAAGACCATGCAAGAGAGTGACTTAGAAACAATACTAGGATACATTTCAAAACTTCAAAACTTCTTGGTAATGGAATCTAACAGGTGTTTGGGAGCTGGCAAGGTTGCATTTTACGGTCCTGAAGCCCACATCTTATTTTCCTTTATCCTCTTTAGAGAACCAATGTCAACAAGGGTTGGAGACAGGGATATCAATATCTATATATATATTTTTATGGACCCCATCAGAATTAGTTTGTGGAATCCTGATGAAACTTTTTTCCTTGATAGTAAGCCTGCAAATTGCCTTGTGTTTACCATTTCTGTTTTAATTATTTTTTTTTAAAGATTTTATTTATTTATTTTTAGACAGAGGGGAAGGGAGGGAGAAAGAGAGGGAGAGAAACAGCAAACAGCAATGTGTGGTTGCCTCTCACATGGCCCTCACTGGGGACCCAGCCCGCAACCCAGGCATGTGCCTTGACTGGGAATCGAACCGGGACCGCCTGGTTCCCAGCCCACGCTCAATCCACTGAGCTACACCAGCCAGGCTGTTTTAATTATTTTTAAAAGGTCCCACTTTTCTGCTTGACATAGGTTCCTTATTAGTGTAATAAAATAAACTTTATTAATTGCTCTGTGCCTCAGTTTTCTCATTTGTGAAATGGGGATAATCATTGTACTTAGCTCATAGGAGTATTGTGACGAGTGAGTGAATAAATATTTTTAAAACCCTCAGAGCAGCCCTGGCTGGTGTAGCCCAGTGGATTGAGCGCGGGCTGCGAACCAGAGGGTCCCGGTTCGATTCCCAGTCAGGGCACATGTCTGGGTTGCAGGCCGGGTCCCCAGTGAGGGCCATGTGAGAGGCAACCATACATTGCTCTTTCTCCCTCCCTTCTCCTCTCTCTAAAAATAAATAAATAAAATCTAAAAAAAATAGAATTACAAATAGAATGGTGGGTGCAATTACAATTAGTATGGTGGGTGCCTCTTACAATGCACTCAAAGTATCAAATGGCAGAGAATCAACAACAATCAGGCAGAATTTTATTAATCAAAGCCACTGTAGATTTGGAGATAGGTTTTCAAACATGAAAGTCAGAAAACAGTTTACTATAATCTAAAAGGCACTTGATAATAATAGAATCATACAGCCATACAATGGAGCCCAACTTTCTTGTTTTACCAAGAAGGATATTGAGATCCAGTGAAGTAATATGATTTACCCTTTCATCACACAGTAGAATAAGGTTCTTTTGATTTCCCTGGCAAATTATCCTTGTTTGAGCAGCCTCAAACCTAGGATATTGGGGGCAATGAAAAATACACATTTATAGGTATATATTACATGCCGATTAATGTTTATATTATTCACAGAGATAATAATATCTAACATTTCTCACACCTCACATCCTATACATCAGCAGATTCTGTTGGCTGTGCCTTCATAATGTATCTAGAGTCTGATGGCTTCTCACCATCTCCACTTTACATTTATAGGATTGACACCCTGATCCTGGCCCCTGTCATCTCTTGACTGGACTGGACTATTGCAATAACCTCCTAACTGCTTCTATCCTTGCCCACTGTGTTAGTTTCCTAGGGCTGCCACATCAAAGTATCATAAACGTGTGGCTTTCAACAACAGACACATTTTATCACAGTTCTGGTGGCCAAAAGTCTCAAATCAAAAATTCAGCAGGGTTGATTCTTTCTGAGGACTCTGAAAGACAATTTGTCTCTCCTACCCTCTGCTGGTTGCCAGCAATCTGTGGCCTTCCTTGGCTTGTAGATATTTCATTCCAATTTCTGTCTGTATTCACAAGGTGTTCTCCGTGTGTGTGTATGTGTGTGTGTGTGTGTGTGTGTGTGTGTGTCTTCACATAGCTGTCTTCCCTCTGTGTGTGTCTGTGTGCCCAAATTCCCCTCCTCTTATAAGAACATCAGTGAGTGGATTGGGGCCCACTTTAATTGAATATGACCTCATCTTGTTGTTTTCTTTTTAATCCTCACCTGAGGACATGTTTCATTGCCTTTTTTTTTTTTAGAGAGAAACAGAGAAACATTGATGTGAGAAACATCAATTGTTTGCCTCCAGTATATCCCAGACTCCGGATCATATGCGGCTAGACCCGGGATCAAACCCACAACCTAGGTGTGTGTCCTGACCAGGAATCAAACCCGTGACACTGTGGTTACCAAAAACACTCCAATCAACTGAGCCACACTGGCCAGGGCTTATTTGGCCTCATCTTAACTTGATTACATCTGCAAAGACCCTATTTCCAATGAGGGCATATTCATAGGTTTGGGGGTAAGGAATTGAATATATCTTTTGTAGGGACAACTCAATCCACAATATCTACCCACTATCTATTCTCAACACAGATCCAGAGAGATCATTATAAAATATGAAATCCGATCATGTTATAATTCTGCTCAAAAGCCCACAACATCTCTCAATTTGACTTGCAGTAAAAACCAAAATCCTTATAACGTCCTACAAGGCCCTTCTGCTCCCCCCACCACATACAATACCTCCCTGACCTCCTCTCCTGCCACTTTGTGCCTTGATGGTCCCACTCCAGCAGCACTAGCTGCCTTGTTGAGAGAACACCCAAGCACACTCCCACCATTAGGGGCTTTATTCTACCCAATCCCTCTGCTTTGAATGCTCTTCAAAAGGTACACAACGTCCCCCTATCTTAGTTCTTTCCCTTCTTCCAGGCTGTTCAAATCTTAGCTTCTCTGTGAGGTCTACCCTAACTATTTAATACTGTCAGCTTTCAACCTCTGCAGCATTTCTATTACTCCTGACTCTACTTTTGAAAAATAAAGTACTTATTTTCTAACACACTATACTAAAGTTTTTACTCTGTTCTCTCCATCCCCACCCCTTCTGGGCTGTTCCAAGAGGGCAGGGACCATAGATTTTTTTCCACTTCTATATCCTGAGCACCAAGAGCAGTGCCTGGCACATGGTAGGCACTGAAAAAAATATTTGTTGAATGGATAGATGGATGAATGAAGCTCATACCACGTTCTGGGAGTGTTTCCTTTAACCTTCACAACAATCAGCATGTAGGTACTATTATTAACTATGTTTTACAGATGCGAAAACTGAGGCACACAAGGGTTAAGTAAGTTCCTAAGGCCACACATTTAAAAAGTGTTAGAGCTTGGTTTTGAATCCAGGAAGGTTTATCTTCAACAACTACGTAGCCCTGGAATATAAAAGGGCACCTCATCCTATTGCCTGGAGACCCTATATCAAGCTATTACTTGTTTTGAAATTCATGTGTTTCCAAAGGGAGGCAATGAACCATAATACTTTTAAAACTACAGATGCATCATATTTTGCATTGCATTGCACAAACGCTGGAGACTTGCTATCCAGGTTCGAATACCAGCTCTGCCACTTAGCTATTATGTGGCTTTGAGCAATTGCTTAAATTTTTTGTATACCAGGCTCTTCATTGGAAAATTGGAAGCAATAATAGTACCTACTTCACAGGGTGGCTCTGAGGATAAAGTAATGTATGTAAAGCAATTAGAGCTGTGCTTGGTATATAGAAAGTGTTCAGTAAGTCTTAGCCATTGGTAGTAGTAGTCACATGTGATAAGAGTATCAAATTTTGATTCAGATTTCCTAAAATGCGGAAGTTGTTATACAGGTAAAACTTATCTCTGGTGTTAGAATAATGGTTACCATAGGGAAAATAGTGACTAGGAAAGGGTACCAGGCAAACCTCTGTGAGTTTAGTAATATTCTATTTTTTGATCTAGGCATGGGCTACATCAATGCATTTTCTTTATGGAAAATCATGAAATTGTATGCTTAAGATTTGCATGTATTTAGCCCTGGCTGGTGTAGCTCAGTGGATTGAGAGTGGGCTGTGAACCAAAGGGTCGCCAGTTCGATTCCCAGTCAGAGCACATGCCTGGGTTGCAGGCCAGGTCCCCAGGTGGGCCACATGAGATGCAACCACACACTGAAAAAAAAAAAGATTTGCATGTATTTTCTGTTTATGTACCTCAATATATTTTATTTGAAAATAATCTAGCTTCATATCACTTTATCATAATTTTAAAATTCCTTTTATTAAATTTTCCCCAACTCCAATTTATTCAAGTAATGGTTGCTAAGCACCTCAGCACACCTGGCATTGGGCTAAGTCTAGAGGTATTCGGGTAGACAAATGTGATAAATGATATGGTGGAACTATTTACAAAATGAAAGTGGTCTCAAATGAAGAAGCGGTCAATCAGATGGGATAGGAGTCAAGGAGGTCTTAAACTCCTTGGAATTTGAATCGACTGAGCTGGGTCCTCAAAGATGAATAGTATTTCTTTCTTTCTTTTTTTTAAATACTGAATTACTTTCTTTTTTTTTTAAGATTTTATTTTTATTTATTTTTAGAGAGAGGGGAAGGGAGGGAGAAAGAGAAGGAGAGAAACAGCAATGTATGGTTGCCTCTCACATGGCCCTCACTGGGGACCTGGCCCGCGACCCAGGCCCTGACTGGGGATCAAACCAGCGACCCTTTGGTTCCCAGCCCACGCTCAATCCACTGAGCTACACCAGCCAGGGCATGAATAGTATTTCTCCAGGCAGACAGAGGAGGTAAAAGCAGGAAGAATAGCATGTGCAAAGGCACAGAAGCATGAAATATCGTGACAGGTTTGAACACTTAAAATAAATTGGATATAGTGGATCTTAAAGCACAAGGCAGTAGATGGGAAAAGCTGGAGGGAGAATAAGGCCCAGAGAACAAAAACATAATATTTGTAGGTGAAAGTGACTTTGTTTAACAAATTGAAATATTTTTAAATCCAAGTAAATGGATTCATACAGTTGGTATACCTTACCAAATTATTCAGTTTGGTTCAGGAAATATTTACAGATTGATCTGAATCATGTCAGGTAAGTGTGCTAAGCAGTGAGCACTCAAAAATTAGATCAGTGAACCCTGAGCACAGGAAACATGGGGAAAACTAAGGTACATGTACGAAGGTACATGATTATGAAATTGCTTAAAACCAGTGATAGAGAAAATCTTAAAAGCAGCCAGAGGGAAAAAAGACATATTACATACAGAGGGCAGGAGATTTCTCATCAGAAAAATGCAACTCAGAAGTGCAGTATCTCAAAAGTAGTAAAAGAAAAAGAAGTCAACCTAGACTTTTTGCCCAGTAAATGTATCTTTCAAAACAGAGGCAAAATAAAGACTTATTCAAATATAAAAAAGCTGAAAGAATTAATCACCAGAAGACCTGAACTCCAAGAAATGTTAAAAGAAGTCTTTCAGTCCTGCTACAGGATGAAAATCCGGATCTGCACAAAGGAATGCAAAACACTGGGAATAGTAAACATGTGGGTAGGTATAATGACTTTTTTTCTTCTTTAAATCTCTTTAAAGACAGTCAACAGTCTAAAGCAAAAATGACCAATATGTTGTGGATTTATAACATGTAAAAGTAAAGCATGACAAAAGTAGCATAAATTTGGAAGGGAAGGAATAGAAGCATTGGGAATATTGCAAGGTTCCTATACTATGTGTGAGTGTCATGTATCACTTGAAAGTAGAATCTAATAAGTAAAACGTGTATACAGATTGTTCTCACTTTGCTTGGTTGCAATATGCACAAACTTCAGTTATCACTCTTATGTTAAACAACACCAGTTATTGCATAAAGTAGACTTTGCTGCTAGCTCTTCCGTGCACAGATAAGTACGTAACAGATGTGCATCATAATCAATTACCAATCACAACACTTCTTTCACAATTTGTTGGCAATCGGTCACTTCACAGCTGTTACTGAGTTCATGCACAGACAGCAAAGTATGTACTTGTGTTGATTCCATGAAACCCAGTGATAATTTCAAGTGATATTTTTAAAAAACGAGTAAGAAAAAGAGAAAATTGGCCAACCATTCTTTTGTACGTGAGCATCCCACTGTCCAAAAATTATTTGTTAAAGAGATTATTCTTTCCTGTTTGAATGTCTTAGCAGCCTTATCAAAAATCAATTGACTGTCAATTTGAGGATTTATTTTGGTGCACTTTCAGTTCTATTTCATTGATCTATATGTCTATTTTTGTGCCAATACCAGTCTTGATTACTGTAGCTCTGTAATAAGTTATGAAGTTGAAATATGTGAGTCCTTCAACTTTGTTCCTCTTTTTCAAGGTTTTTGGCTGTTTTGATCCCCTTGAATTTTTGCATTAATTTTTGGGGGAACTTAAGAATTTCTACCAAGAAGCTAGCTGAGATTGTTTTTTCCTCATCTGAGGACATTACTTCATTGCTTTTAGAGCAAGAAGGGAGAAAGGTAGGGGGAGAAAGAAATAATGCTAGATAGAAACATGGATTGGTTGCCTCCTGTATGCGCCAGAAGCAGGGATCATATATGCCCGGACCAGAGATCAAACTCACAACCGAGTATATGCCCTGACTGGGAATTGAACCCACAAAGTTTTGGTTATGAGATGACGCTCCAACCAGCTGAGCCACACCGACCAGGGCACTAGCTGAGATTTTTATAAGAATTGTCTTAAATCTATAGATCAAGCTGAGTTGTATACTATTTTATGGTAATGTAGCTTCTCCAGGTTTTTCCTTTCAACTTCTTCCTTCATTATGTATTTAATATTTCTCAGTAAATAACTGGTTGTACTTCTCTGACAATCTTTGTTCATTTTAGCTACTTAAATATTTGGGTTAAATCTACCACCTTATTTTTTGTACTATGAATCCCTCTTTTCCAAGTTTCTTTCCCTTCTTTCTCACCTTTTCTTATTCCACACTTTCTTGCTCTTCTGATTTCTAGTTTATGTCCTTTGATTTTATTTTTATTTATTTTTTAAATTGTTCCTTCAGTTTTATTTTATTTTAAAGATTTTTAAAATTTATTTTTAGAGAGAGAGGAAAGGAGGGAGAAAGAGAGGGAGAGAAACAGCAATGTATGGTTGCCTCTCACGTGGCCCTCACTGGGGACCTGGCCCGCGACCCAGGCCCTGACTGGGGATCAAACCAGCGACCCTTTGGTTCCCAGCCCACGCTCAATCCACTGAGCTACACCAGCCAGGGCTGATTTTATTTTTAAATGGTTATCCCTCAGACTGCAATTTGAAAACACAAAAGTTTGAAACTAATCAATACTCTCTTTCTAGACAACATAAGAAACTAAATACTAGATTCATTTACTGTTCCTCTAAATTTGTTAACATTGTATTTTAATTCTATATATTTATATACTTTAACCCTGTAAGACTTATTTACTTTTTAATATAGTTAATATTTAATTAGGGTTATCCATATATTTTTCACATGCTTTGCTCTTCTATCTTACCTGCATCCTTGGCATCTGAGATAATTTTTTAAAATTTATTTTTAGAGAGGGGAAAAAGAGGGAGAAAGAGAGGGAAAGAAACATCAATGTGTAGTTGCCTCTCATCCGCCCCCACCCAGGGACCTGGCCCACAACTCAGGCATGTGCCCTGACTGGGAATCTAACCAGCAACCGCCCAGTTTGCAGGCTGGCACTCAATGCACTGAGCCACACCAGCCATGGATGAGATAATTTTTATTCTACTATTGGAATGCCCTTTACTGAGGTTCTACTGATGGTATGTTTTCTCATTATATTTCACCCTCTTTCTTGAAAGATACTCTTGCAAGTCATAAAGTTATAGATTGGTAGTTATTTTCTGTTGGCACATTAAAGCTATCATTCAACTGTCTTTTGGCTCCAATGTTCCTATTGGGAATTAGCTGTCAGCTATCTAGTGTCTCTCCTTTCTTTTAAAGTAATCTGTCTTTTCTCTTTGGATGCTCTACTCTGGTGTTTTTTCTCAGTTCCGAAGGCTCTCAACTATTGCCTCTGTCTCCTTTCCTTCTGGAAATCTGATTTGTACCTGAGTCTATCACTCTAAGTTTCAAATTTATTTCTTCTTTGCTTTCTTCTATTTTTTTTCAGAAAAAAATCTTTATCTACTAAATGTTATATTATATAACTTGATTTGAAACTTACCAAACAATAGCAAAGCCTGGCTAGAAAATCATTTTGTACCCTCTTTCATATACAGTAGTCCCCCACTTACTGACAGTTTTACTTCTGCAGTTTCAGTTACCCATGGTTAACCATAGTCCAAAAATATTAAATGGAAAATTCCAGGAACAAACAATTCATAAATTTTAAATTGCCTGCTATTCTGAGTAACACGGTGAAGTCTCTCACCATTCTACTCCATCCCACCTGAATGTCAATCATGCTTTTGTCCAGCTTACCCAGGGTGTATATGCTATCCACCCATTAGTCACTCAGTAGCTGTCTTATCTATCAGATCGACTATTTGTGTTCAAGTAATACACATTTTACTTAATAATGGCCCCAAGTGCAAATGTAATGATGCTGGTAATTTGAATATACCAAAGAGAAGCCATCAGTACTTCCTTTAGGTGAAAAGGAGAAAGTTTATAGTAAGGCAAGAAAGAGTCATGCTTAGGTTGCTAAGATCTAGGGTAAGAATGAATCTTCTACCTGTGAAGTTGCATAATTTATACATTAAACTTTATCATAGGTATGTATGTATAGGAAGAATATAGTATATATAGGGTTCAGGACTGTTGTTTCAGGCATTTACTGGGGGTCTTGGAACTTATGCTCCAGGGATAAAGGGGGACTACTATATTATATCTCTTTCACTTTCTATGCTGATGTTTGTATTTTTCAACTTTCCTATAAGTTTTATTTAATCTTTTTTTTAAGATTTTATTTATTTATTTTCAGAGAGAGGAGAAGGGAGGGAGAAAGAGCAATGTATGATTGCCTCTCACATGGTCCTCATTGGGGACCTGGCCCGCAACCCAGGCATGTGCCCCAACTGGGAATCGAACCGGGACCCCCTGGTTCCCAGCCCACGCTCAATCCACTGAGCTACACCAGCCGGGCAGTTTTATTTAATCTTTACTGCATTTTTCCATTACTGTTTAGTCCCCTTTTACCCTCTGCCTCCCATCAATCACCACAATGTTATACGTGTCCATGAATCCTTTATCCTTTTTTGCTCAATGCCTCCACCCGATAACCTCCCCTCCCCACTACCTGTCACCTGTTCTCTATGTATGAGTCTGTCCCCATTTTTCTTGTTAGTTCAGTTTGTTCATTAAATTCCACATATGAGTGAAATCATATGGTATTTGTCTTTCTCTGACTGGGTTATTTCACTTAGCATAATGTTTTCCAGGTCCATCCATACTGCCACAAAGGGTAAAATTTTCTTCTTTTTTATAGTTGAGTAGTATTCCATTGTGTAAATGTCCCATAGTTGTTTTATCCACTCATCTATGGATGGACACTTGGGCTACCTCCATATCTTGGCAATTGTAAATAACTCTGCAATGAACACAGGGGTGCTCATGTTCTTTCAAATTCGTGTTTTGGGTTCCTTCAGATATTTTCCCAGAAGTGGGATCACTGGGTCAAAAGACATTGCCATTTCTAATTTTTCAGTTTGCTAATATTTTCTTGAGGGGATCACTTTTGCAATACGGGGCCTTTTGTGGTTCCATATAAGTTTTTGAAATATTTGTTGTAGTTCTGTGAAATACGTCATTGGAATTTTGATAGGAATTTTGTTGAATCTATAGAATGCTTTGGGTAGTATGGGCATTTTAATTATGGTAATTCTTTCAATCTATCAAGGTAGTATATGCTTCCACTTATTTGTATCTTCTTCAATTCCTTTCTTCCATGTCATATAATTTTCTGTCTACAGGTCTTTTACATCCTTGGTTAGGTTTATTCCTAGGTATTTTACTCTTTTTTAAGCAATTATAAATGAAATTATTTCTTAATTTCCCTTTCTGTTAGTTTGTTATTGGCATATAAAAATCCACCTGATTTCTGGAATTAATTTTTATCCTTCTACTTTGCTAAATTCATTTATAAGTTCTAGTAGTTTCTTGGCGAAATCTTTGGGGTTCTATATGTACAGTATTATGTCATCTGTAAATAAAGATGGTTTTATTTCTTCCTTTCCAATTTGGATGCCTTTTATTTCTTGTTCTTATGTGATTGCTGTGGCTAGGATTTCTGGTACTAAGTTGAATAAGAAAGATGAAAGCGGACATCCCTGTCTTGTTCCCCATCTTAAGGGGAACACTTGTACTTTTTGCCCATTGAGTATGATGCTGGCAGTGGGTTTGTTGTACATGGCCTTTATTATGTTTAGGTGTGTTCCCTCTATTCCCTCTTTGCTGAGAGTTTTTATCATAAATGGGTGCTGGATTTTATCAAATGCTTTTTCTGCACCTCTTGATATGATCATGTGGTTTTTATACATCATTTTGTTTATGTGGTAAATCATTTATTAATTTCTGAATGTTGTACCAACCTTGCATTCCTGGAATAAGTCCCACTTGATCATGGTGTATAATGTTTTTGATGCATTGCTGTATTCAGTGTGCTAATATTTTCTTGAGGGTTCTAGCATCTGTGTTCTCAGGGACATTGACCTATAATTTTCTTTCTTTGTAGTGTCTTTATCTGATTTTGGAATTAGGATAATGCTGGCCTCATAAAATGAGTTTGGGAGGCTTCCCTCCTCTTGAGTTTTATGAAATCGTTTGAAAAAGAGAGGCTTTAGTTCTTCTCAAAATGTTTGGTAAAATTCAAATCCCTGGCTGGTGTAGCTCAGTGGATTGAGTGCAGGCCTCTGAACCAAAGGGTCGCTGATTCAATTCCCAGTCGGGGCATATGCCTGGGTTGTGGGTCAGGTCCCCAGTAGGGGGCACATGCCTGGGTTGTGGATCAGGTCCCCAGTAGGGGGCACGTGATAGGCAAAAACACATTGATATTTCTCTCCTCTTTCTTTTTCCCTTCCCCTCTCAAAATAAATTTTTTTGAAAGATTTTATTTATTTTTAGGGGAGGAGGGAGGGAGAAAGAGAGGGAGAGAAACAGCAGTGTATGTTTGTCTCTCACATGGCCCCCAATGGGGACCTGGCCTGCAACCCAGGCATGTGCCCTGACTGGGAATCGAACCGGTGACCCTTTGGTTCCCAGCCCACGCTCAATCCACTGAGCTACACCAGCCAGGGCTCAAAATAAATTTTAAAATACGTTTGGTAAAATTCACCTGTGAAGCCATCTGGTCCAGGGCTTTTGTTTGTTGGGAGGTTTTTTTTTTTTATTACTGCTTCAATTTCACTAGGTGTGACCTGTCTATTCAGATTCTCTGATTCTTCCTGCTTTAGTTTTGGAAGTGTTTGTTTCTAGGAACTTATCCATTTAGTCCAGGTTGTCCAGTTTGTTGTCATGTCATTTTTTAATATTTTCGTACAGTCCTTTGTATTTCTTTGTTGTCAATTGTTATTTCTCCTCTTTCACTTCTGATTTTACTTATTTGGATCTTTTTTTCTTTTTTTCTTGATGAGTATGGTTAAAGGTTTGTCAATCTTGTTTATCTTTCAAAGAACTAGCTCTTGGATTCATTGATCTTCTGTATCATTCTTTTAGACTCGATTTCATTGACTTCTACTCCAATCTTTATTATTTCCTTCCTTCTACTCACTTGGGGCTTTGTTTGTTGTTCTTTTTCAAGTTCCTTTAAGTGTAAAGTATTCTTTATTTGAGCTTTTTGGATTTTTTTGAGATAGGCCTGTAATGCTATGATTTTCCCTCTTAGGATTGCTTTCCCAGTGCCCCACAGAGTTTGGATTGTTGTGTTCTCATTTTCATTTGCTTCAAGGTATCTCTTAATTTCTTCCTTGATGTCATTGTTGACCCATTCATTATTTAATAACATGTTATTTTGTGGCCATATCTTTGTGGGTGTTTCAATGTTCTTCTTGTGATTGATTTCTACATTCACAGAATTATAGTAAAAAAGATGCTTGATGTAATTTCAATCTTCTTAAATTGACTGAGACTCGTTTTGTGTCCTAACATGTGGTCTATCCTAAGAAACATTCCATGTGTACTTGAAAAGTATGTACATTCTACTGCTTTGGGGTGAAATGCTCTGAAGATATCAATTAAATCCATTTGATCTAGTGTGTCATTTAAGGGTGCTGTCTCCTTGTTGATTTTCTGCCTGGAAGATCTATCCATTGAAGCCAGTGGGATGTTAAAATCCTTGACTATGACTGTATTTCTGTCAATCTCTCCTTTTATGTCCATCAAGATCTCTTTCACATATTTAGGTGCCCCTATATGGGGTGGGTAAATGTTTACTAGGGTATATGCTCTTGTTGGATTGTTCCTTTTATCATTATGTAATGTCTTTCTTTGTCTCTTACTATAGCCTTGGTTTTAAAGTCTATTTTGTCAGATATAAGTACTGCTACCCCAACTTTTTTATTTTCCATTCGCATGAAATATCTTTCTCCATTCCTTTACTTTTAGTCTGTATGTATCTTTTTATCTGAGATGGGTTTCTTGGAGGTAGTATATATAAAGATCTTTTTTTCTTATCCATTCAGCTACCCTCTGTCTTTTGGTTGTGGCATTTAAGCCATTTACATTTAAGGTGATTATTGATAGATAAGTATGTAGTGTCATTTTATTGTTAGACTGTTTTCCTCTGTTTTATTTTTTTTTCTCTTTTTCTGCTTCTTCTTAAAGCAAGCCCTTTAACGTTTGCTGCCCTGCTGGTTTGGTGCTAACAAAGTCCTTTAGTTTTTCCTTGTCTAGGAAGTTCCTTATTTCTCCTTCAATTTTATTTATTTTTATTTTTTTCCATGTGTCCAAGGCATGAACCAGGCATGGGCACAGACCAAAACCCAACCTGGGATAAACAAGGAGTCACTTTGTCCCTGGCTGATATGAGACATGCACCACCAAGCCAAGTGCAGTTCTACCCAGATCAGTGACAGTCTCCTTCCATTTTAAATGATAGCCTTGTTGGGTAAAGTAGCCTTGCTTGTAGGTCCTTTCTTGTGATCACCTTGAATGATTCACACCACTCCTTCTTGCCTGAAATATTTCTGATGAGTAATCAGATGCTTGTCTAATTGGTGCTCTCTTGTGGGTAACTACATGCTTTTCTCTTGCAGCTTTTAGGATTCTCTTCTTGTCTTTAAGGCTTGTCACTTTAATTATGACACGTCTCGGTATAGACCTCTTTGGGTCCAACTTGTTTGGGACTCTCTGAGCTTTCTGGACTGGTGTGTCTTTTTCCTTCACCAGATTAGGGAAAATTTTAGTCATTATTTCTTCAAATAGGTTCTCTATCCCTTGCTCACTCTCTCCTTCTGGCATTCCCATGATACTGATGTTGTTACTTTTCATGTTGTACAAAATGTTTCTTAAGATCTCCTCTTCTTTGTTTTTTAACTTCTTTTTTTCATTTTGCTGCTCTGTCTGGGTGTTTTTTTCTACCTTGTATTCCAAATCACTGATTCAACCCTCTGCTTTATCTAACCTGTTTATTCCTTCCAGTGTATTGTTTACTTCAGATATTGCATTGTTATTACTGACTGGTCCTTTTTTATTATTTCTATGTCTTTTTTCATGCTGTTGAGTATCCTTATAATTATTACTGTAAGCTCTCTTTGATAAATTGCTTGCCTCCATTTCATCTAGTTCTTCTTCTGGAGAATTCTCTTGTTCCGCCCCGTCCTGCTTTGCACAACCAAGGAAATTCTCCTTTGTAGTCATGAGGGAGAATGGTTGAGAAAGCAAGTTAACTTCTCCTTTTCTGAGGGTTTAATCATTTGGGGCTTCAATCAAATGGAAAAAGGACTTCTATTAGACTTTGCACTTTTAATTGGTTGCTGGACTTATGACTTTTACCCCATCTTTTGGGCGGCTTTTGCAAAGTTGAAATCCTAAAACTCTTCAAATTCAACAAATGTCTTCAGGACAAAGCTGATGTCCTTACTTCACTTCTTTATGTTCTCACAGTCTCTTAAGTTTTATCCTGATAATTCCTTACCTTACAAATCTTCAAAGCTTTAAATGGGTGTTTTCTTTTTATTAAAGATTTTATTTTTATTTATTTTTAGAAAGAGGGGAAGGGAGGGAGATAGAGAGGGAGAGAAACAGCAATGTATGGTTGCCTCTCACATGGCCCTCACGGGGACCTGGCCTGCAACCCAGGCATGTGCCCTGACTGGGAATCGAACCGGGACTGCCTGGTTCCCAGCCCACGCTCAATCCACTGAGCTACACCAGCCAGGGCTAAATGGGTGTTTTCTTATCTGTTAACCATTACTTTTTGTTTTCGGCAGTGATGACACGCCTGAAACAGAAAACCTATACTCCCTCTTTGGTATACTTCAACATAGCTTCTGGATCCACTAAAACTCCTTTTACAGAGGTCAGAAAAGATCACTACATTGCCATACCGATTGACATACTTTTCATTCCTATCTAATTCAACCTCCCCACAGTTTTCTGACACACCTGATTATTTCTTTTCTCTTGGAACCAGTTTCTGGCTTTCATAGCACCTCTCTTTTCTCTACAACTCTTCAATGACTATTCCTCAGGACTCATGTCTGAGTCTTCTCATTTCTACATTTCTTCTGTCACCATTCTGCCTTAATCCACGAATATCTTTTTCTTATATTATTTTAAGAGCCTCTTCATTGAATGTCTTCTGCCCGCTCTTCTCTCCAAGCAATCCATTCTCTCCACAGCAACCAGAATGATTTTTTAAAATTTTTTAAAATTTATTTTTTTAGAGAGAGGGGAAGGAGGGAGAAAGAGAGGGAGATAAATAGCAATGTATGGTTGCCTCTCACATGGCCCTCATGGGGACCTGGCCCACAACCCAGGCATGTGCCCTGACTGGGAATCGAACCGGGACTGCTTGGTTCCCAGCCCGCACTCAATCCACTGAGCTACACCAGCCAGGGCCAGAATGATTTTTTAATAATGAAAATTAGATCACGTCATTTTGCCTGTGTCAAATCTTTCTCTTTCTCTTTTTAAAAAACTTTTATTTATTTATTTCTTTATTTTGGAGAGAGGGGAAGGAAGGGAGAAAGAGAAGGACAGAAACAATAATGTGTGGTTGCTTCTCACATGGCCCGCACTGGGGACCTGGCCAGCAACCAAGGCATGTGCCCTGACTGGGAATCAAACTGGTGACCCTTTGGTTCACAGCCCGGGCTCAATCCACTGAGCTACACCAGGCAGGGCCAAATTTTTCAAAGTATATCATTTGAACCTTAGATAAATTGCAAACTATTTAACGTTGCCAATAAAACAGTATGATGTAGCTCCTGTCTATATATCCATAATTGTTCTGTTATATATTACTATAGACAAACTGACCTTTCTTCAGTTCCTTAACATGTCATTCTTTCCCACCTCAGATCCATGACACTTGTTGTTCCCTCTTCCTGGAATATTGTTTCCATGCTTTTTGCATGATTTACTTCTACTATTTTAGTTTACTATAACTGTCACTCTCTGAGACTTTCTCTGGCCAACTAATCCAATGACATCCTATTAGTTTCCTTTAGAAAATGTATCATAATTTGTTATTAAATGTTTATTATAAATTTATTTATTTAAGTTCTATCCCCACAATTATTGGTAAATGCCAGGAATGTGGAATCCCAATTTGCTATCTTCCCACTCTATGCCCAGAACTTCCTTTGTGTAATGTTTGGCACATAGCGGGAGTCTAAGAAGCAAATCCTAAATCATTGATTTTTTTCTCCCTTTAAGGACACCTAAATGAGAAGTACAATTATAATTACAAATTGAATGTCAATCACAGATTTAGAACCAAGGGGTATGAGTTACATGACAATAATACTCACAGAGCCCAGACAAGGGTGGCTCAGTTGGTTGTGCATTGCACAAAGTGAAAGGTAGCCAGTTTGATTCCTGGTCAGGGCATATGCCTAAATAGCAGTTTCTGTCCTTAGTCAGAGCATGTACAAGATACAATCAATAGATGTTTCTATCTCACACCGGTCTTTCTCTCCCTCTCTTTGTCCCTCCCTTCCCTTCTCTCTAAAATTAAATAAATAAAAAAATTTAAAAGATATTGTCTTTCCACTTCTCCAAGGAGGACATACAGAGGGCCCAGAGACATATGAAAAGATGCTCAGCATCACTAGCCATCAGAGAGATGCAAATTAAAACCACAATGAGATACCACTTCACACCAGTCAGAATGGCCACCATAAACAAAGGAACAGATAAGTGTTGGAGAGGATGTGGAGAAAAGGGAACCCTACTGCGCTGTTGGTGGGAATGCAGACTGGTGCAGCCACTGTGAAAAACAGTATGGAATTTCCTCAGAAAACTAAAAATGGAACTGCCTTTTGACCCAGCAACTCCACTGCTGGGATTATACCCTAAGAGCCCTGAAACACCAATCCAAAAGAACCTATTCACCCCAATATTCACAGCAACACAATTTACAGTAGCCAAGTGCTGGAAGCAACCTAAGTGCCCATCAGCAAATGAGAGGATCAAGAAACGGTGGTACATTTACACAATGGAATTCTATGCAGCAGAAAGAAAGTTGCTTATACCCTCTGTGACAGCATGGATGGAACTGGAGAGCATTATGCTAAGCAAAATAAGCCAGGCGGTGAGGGACAAATGCCATATGATTTCACCTTTAACTTGAACATAATCAACAAAAGAAAAAAAGCAAGAAAAACATAACCAGAGAAATTGAAATTAAGAACAATCTAACAATAGCCAGAGGGGAGTGTGGAAGGGACTGTGGGGAGAAGGGTTTTCAGGAACTACTGTAAAAGAGACATGGACAGAACCAAGGGGGAGGATGGAGGCAGGGGAGGGAGGTGGGTTTGGAGGGGGT
>PVJI01007215.1:0-26646 GCA_004026765.1 Micronycteris hirsuta | reverse complement strand
ATGCAGACAACTGTAGTTGAACAACAATAGAGTAATTAAAATTTTAAAAAAGATACTGTCTTTTAAAATAATATTCATGCAGATCATGCTAAATAAGACATTATCTGTGAATAGACCTATAATGCTTAAATTCATGTAGCCTAGAGTATTTTACCCTGATTGTTATTTATCCTTTATTTAAAACAAATAAATAATCATCTGCAAATAGCATATGTTTCTCATAATGGTTTGCAATTTTATTATTTGGAACTCTGAAAACATTTTTCCACAGATCTGACATAATACACAGTGTTTAAGTTCCTTTGGTTAGTTCATTTATCCATTTAAAAATATTAATTGAGCCTTATTTTATGCCAGGATCTGTTCTAGCACTGAGGACACAATAATAAAATTAACAAAATCCTTATCCTTATGGCTTTTAATCTATATGATCAAACAGAAAAGAAAGAAGTAAAATATATGGAATAGTAGATAGTGATATATGCTACAGTAAAGAACAGAGTACGGGGATATGAAATGGTGGAATATAGTTTAGGCTTCTTAGTAGAATTTATATCCCATTCAATTCTTAGAAGAATTTTATATTAAAAAAGGGTTTAAGGTAGATATTATTTATAGAACCTAATTATCACAAATAAAATAATAACATTTATACAAGGAGAGACTCTCAATGGCAAATTTTATAAAAACGCACTTCCTTTCCTATAGTAGTAAGACAAGCAGAGAACTACTCAGGCTTTAAGTCACTGACAAGCATCACAGCCTGGGATAAGGTCTCCAAATATGCAACAGCTAGAAAGGGTAAGAGGCTGGGAGTAGCAATGGAAATTTCAGGAAGAAAGATATGAAGAGCCAAGAAAGAAAGCAGACTTCTTGCTGGTGATATGAACCCCTGTGGACAGACAGTTCTCCGTATTCAATCGCTACTTGGCTATCTTTTCTTTCTCCAGCTATAACTGTGTCTGAGCACGATCGCTTTCCTTTTTGGCATATTATAGCTATATAACTTTCCCCTTATTATTCTATTTCCAAAACAAATATTTAATTCTGGGAGCTTTTCTGATAAACTTAATTGTCAGTAACATAAGGAAATGGCAGACAAAGACTCCTTATTATCCCTAAAATTTATATGAAGGAATGTAGATATCCAGGACACTACCCTGGATCCCTTTTATATTTTACATTAATAACTGGGATAAAGGCAGGATCTGGGGTAAAAAATCAACAATATAAAATATTGGTAAAAGCTTTCAAATGGCATCCGTAGCATCATACTAATGATCAGACCAGTAAAGGATTGTATTTTCAAAAAAGGGTACTAGAATATTTTATATGCACATGTAAAAAGATTTTTTATCTATATTTTCACATCATATCCAAAAATTAACCCCAAATATGCCACGGACCTAGACTAAACTATAGCCTTAAAATTTTATAATTTATAAAACAAAACTTTGGAGAAAATCTTTTTTGACCTTAAGTGAGGCAAAAAAGTGCATTCATGAGAGAATAAATTTATAAATTGGACTTCATCAAAATCTAAAACTTCTGCTCTTCAATGGACACTGTTCACAAAATGCAAACACAAGACACTGAGAGAAAATAATCACAAATCTGATAAAGGACTTGTATGCCGACTATATAGAACTCTTACAGTTCAACAATAAAAAAGACAAGTAACCCAATTAGAAAAAAAAGGCAAGATTTGAACAGATACTTCGTTATGGGAAGACAGTCTGTCCAGAGCTCTGTAGAATCTTCCCCAGTGGCCAACATACACTGAATGCATGAAAAGCTAGCAACACACTTGTATGGAGGAAAAAGCCCTCCCCAATCTGGTACCAGATTGGTGTAGGACCAGGGGAAGGCAGGCACATGCACCATAGAAGTTCAAATTGGCACAGGGAGGTTCTAGACCAAAGAGGCCTGTCAGTCTAGCCTGGAGAAAGAAGGGGTTGGTTGGGAGGTAGACCTATCTGAAGCCTGTGAAAGTTTGCTAGACCTATCTGAAGCTTGTGAAAGTTTGGTCATCTTGAGAAAGCACTTGGTCTATCCCACGCCCAAGCTGATATAATCCCAGTGGAACAAAGAAGTTGCTTTCTCTTCTTGCTCACTACCTCTACTCACAGAGGGCACTTGCCTATTCTCTCCATGGACCATGTGGCCTACAGGAGGGAGCCACTCTTGTCCATCTGATGATGCATTTTCCAGTGTGTTCACATGCTGTCTGAGAACATGCGGATCGTGTGACTCCAGCAGCCCCATGACCCATGACCATGCGGGCTTCACATGTAAGCTCCAAAAGGGAATCTGAAATGGACAACAGTTGGAAACAAGCTAAGCTATCTGGTTGGGGGATAAAACCACTCAGCAGCTACCTGCAAGTTCCAAAGAACTGTAGTTTGAAATGGAACAGGAACTCTGGTCACTGGCTTTTGTCTTGATTTTGCTGAGGAGATGGACTTTGAGACAAGAGTCCTCCATTCTCCCAACTTGCACAGCATGTGAATGAAACCTCTTTTCCTTTTGCACCAGCAACTGCCTCGGAAGTTTGGTTTTTGTGGTGGCAGGCAGCCGAACCTCCATTTTTTGCTTCGGTTACAATTTTACCGAAGAAGATATACGGATGACAAATAAGCACATGGAAAGTATGCTCGATATCATTAGTTATTAATGAAATGCAAGTTAAAACCAAAATGAGATACCGCTGTACACCTATTAGATGACAAAAATTTAAAAGACTGATTATACCAAATGCTGGCTAGGATGTGGAGAACTGCAACTCCTGTACACTGATCATAAGAATATAAAATGGTACAAACACTTTGGTAAAAATTGGCAATTTATTTTATTTTATGTTTAAGTATATTTTACTGATTATGCTATTACAGTTGTCCCATTTTCCCTCCCCTTTATTCCCCTCTGCCCTTCACCCCCTCCCACCAGCATTTCCCCACCTTTGTTCATGTCCATGGTTCTTACATATAAGTTCTTTGGCTTCTACATTTCCTATTCTATTATTAACTTCCCCCTGTCTATTTTGTACCTACCATTTATGCTTCTTATTCCCTGTACCTTTACCCCCATTCTTCCCCTGTCCCTCCCCACTGAAAACCCTCCATGTGATCTCCATTTCTCTGGTTCTGTTCCTGTTCTAGTTGTTTGCTTAATATTTATTTTTATTTTTTAGATTCAGTTGTTGATAGTTATGAGTTTATTTTCATTTTATTGTTCATAGTTTTTGATTTTCTTTTATTTCTAAGATAAGTTCCCTTAATGTTTCATATAACAAGGGCTTGGTAATGATGAACTCCTTTAAACTGGCCTTATCTGGGAAGCACTTTATCTGTGCTTCTGTTAAAAATGAAAGCTTTGTGGTCTTCACTTTTTCCTCTATTTTGCAACCATACTCAACCATTTTTGTGAGCATCCTAATTACCAGTGTTTTGAACTCTGCATCTGATAGGTTGGCTATCTCTTCATCGCTTAGTTCTTTTCCTGGAGTTTTGCTATTCTTTCATTTGGGCCATATTTCTTTGTTTCGGCACAGCTGTTATTTTGTAAGGGGCGGAGCCTTAGTTATTTATCAGGGCCAGGCACTGGGGCGTGGTCTGGTTGAATGTTTCTTCTTTAATTCCTTGGCTCCTTGGTTGTCGGGCTTCCATATAGTTAGATTTTCTGGCAGTTCTAGTTATTCTTGTTTTTAAATTTGTCGTTGTCTTTCTTTTGGTTGTATGAGGAAGCAAAGTGTATCTACCTATGCCTTTATCTTGGCTAGCCTCCTTATTTTATTTTTTTAAATTAAGGTATAACTGACATACCACATTATATTAATTTGAGGTATACAACATGATTCAATATTCGTATATATTGTGAAATGTTCACTACAGTTAGTTAGACTGCTTAACATCTATATCTGTGCATAGTTGCCAATTTTTTTCTTATGATAAATCTTGACAATTTTTTAAAATGCTTGATCTATACCTATTATATGATTCATTTCTAGGTACCTATTCAAGAGATATGAAAGCATATGTCCATTCAAGGACTTGTACATGGATATTCACAGTAACTTCATTTTTTTTTTTTTTTTTAAGATTTTATTTATTTTTTGGAGAGAGGAGAAGGGAGGGAGAAAGCAAGGGAGAAACAGCAATGCATGGTTGCCTCTCACATGGCCCTCACTGGGGACCTGGCCTGCAACCCAGGCATGTGCCCCGACCGGGAATCGAACCGGGACCGCCTGGTTCCCAGCCCGCGCTCAATCCACTGAGCTACACCAGCCAGGGCTACAGTAACTTCATTTGTGATAGCCAAAAACTGAAACCAACTCAAATGTCTTGTCACAGGTGGATAAAAAATTCTGGTACATCCATGCAATGTATTATTATTCAGTAATAAAAAGGAAAGAACTGCCCGGCTGGTGTAGCTCAGTGGGTTGAGCACGGGCTGGGAACCAGAGGTTCCCGGTTCGATTCCCAGTGGGGGCACATGCCTGGGTTGCAGGCCAGGTCCCCAGTGAGGGCCATGTAAGAGGCAACCATACATTGCTCTTTCTCCCTCCCTTCTCCTCTCTCTAAAAATAATAAATAAAATCTTAAAAAAAAAGGAAAGAACTTTTGTTATGTATGACAATCTCAAAATAATGATCCTGAATGAAAGAAAAAGCCAGACTAAATTACTATATATTGCATGATTCCATTTATATAATAATTCCAGAAAAATGCAAACTCATCCATGGTGACATAAAGCAGGCCAGAGATTTTCAAGGGACTAGGGGTAAGGGAGGGAGAACTAAAAAGGGGCACCAGGAAACTATCGGTGGTGATGGGATGTTCACTGTCTTCATGGTGCTGATAGTTTCATGGGTTTATACATGTGGCAATAAATATAAAATGATACGGTTTTAAAATGTACAATTATGCTCCAGTCAAGCTGTTTATAAAGGATTTTTAAAAGTTGCAACTAGAAGATGAATAACTTCTTGAGAGCACAGTGATTATAGTCAACAATACTGTATTATATACTTCAGAGTTGCTAAGAGACTAGGTCTTAGATGTTCTCACAACAAAAAGAAGTGGTAATTACGTGATGCAGGTGTTAGCTAACACTAGGGTGGCCATCATATTGCAATATATGAATATGTCAACTCAACCTGTTGTACATCTTAAACTTACATAATATTGTATGCTTTATATCTTAATAAAAATAAGATAAAGTAAAAAAAAAGAAAAGATGAGGAATAAAGACATTGAGCAGGCCTGGCTGGTGTGGCTCAGTGAATTGAGTGTCGGCCTGTGAACCAAAGGGTCACCAGTTCGATTCCCAGTCAGGGCACATGCCTGGGTTGCAGGCCAGGTCCCCAGTAGGGGGCACATGAGAGGCAACCACACATTGATGTTTCTCTCCCTCTCTTTCTCCCTCTCTTCCCCTCTCTAAAACAAATAAATAAATATATACATAAATAAATAAAGTCTTCAAAAAAGATATTGAACATTACAGAGAAAATTAATGGAGATGGTGGGATAAGATACTATTAAAATCTCTAGGGAGGGGAATATGTAAGTTTTGGGAACAAAACATTTGTTGCATTGTCATGATTTGCATGCAGTTACAAAAGTGTATTTTTCAATTTCAAATTGCACTTAAGGAGGATATGAACGTTTGAGCTGTATCAAAAGAGAGGCACAGGTTTTTAAAAAATAATGTTTAATCCTCACATAAGGACGTGTTTTCATTGCCTTTTAGTGGGAGAGGAAGGGAAGAAGGAAGAGAGGCACAAGTTTTAAAAGGTTACAAAATTAATACATTTTGTTTTCACAGAACTTTTTCAGCATTTCTTTTTCTATTGTTTTGGATACATATACATGGAGTTTTAATGATTTTATTTATTTCTAGAGAGAGGCAAAGGGGGGTACAAAGAGAGGGAGAAAAACATCGATGGGTTGCATCTCGCATACCTCCAAACAGGGACCTGGACTGCAACCCAGGCAGGGGCCATGGGAAATCCTTTGCTCTGAGGAACAATGCCCAAGCAACTGAGCCACACTGGTAAGGGTAGCATGGATAATTTTTTTTTAAGTCAAACAACAAAGTAAGATAGAAATGAAAAGTCTTCCTCTGTCCTTGTCTCACTCTAATCTTGTCTCTAGCAATTACCATTATTAATAGCCTCTTAAGAATTCATCCCCAAATTTTCTACAATATACAAGCAGAGAGAGAAGTTTTGTTTATTTTTGTTTTGTTTGGACACCAAAGGGATCTCTCTAAACACAGGGTCCAATATTAATAGCTTTCTTTTATTCTTTTTAAGAGCTACACGCTATTCCATTGTTTGATGTACCTTAATTTATTAAACTAGTCAGTCACTCATGTATATTTAAGATCTTTCTCTGTTTGCTATTTCAATATTGCGGTGAACATTCTTTTTAAAAGATTTTATTTATTTACTTTTATAGAGGGGGAAGACAGGGAGAAAGAGAAGGAGAGAAACAGCAGTGTGCATGAGATAGATGAATCTGTTCCTCTCATACGCCCCTAACTGGGGACCTGGCCCACAACCCAGGCATGTGCCCTGACTGGGAATCATACTGGCAATCTTTCAGTTCACAGGCTGGAACTCAATCCACTGAGCCACATAAGCTAGGGCTGCAATGAGTGTAATGAGTATTCTTAAACAACGTTTGCTGTACTTGTTGGCATATATTTGTAGGAGAAATTCCCCCCAAAATCTTGGATTGGAGTGGTAGAAAGTGATTAAGTGCATGGACATTGGCCCTAAAGAGGTTGCAAGAATTTACATCCCCACTATTATTGTTTGGAGTGTGTCTATCGGTTCCTCCAAAATAGGAAAGTGAGTAATGCTGTTTTAACATGCATTCTTTAACTGTGAACATTTTCCTATGTTTTCCTGGATAATTGTATTTCTTCAAAGCAGCACTTCGCTAAAGAGAGTTGAAAATGAATGGATATATATGCCACTTTAGGGGAACACAGCTGTCATAGTAAATAAAATATACTTCCATGTTACTTGCACTTTAAAGAAATAAAACGTTTCTACTGCTAATATAAGTGTGAAACGTACAAAGATAAGAACAATGGAAATACAGTCTTCTGGCACTTAAAAAATCGACCAATGATCTGTAATGTGCCATGGGCAGTAAAACATATGGTGGGAATTAAGATTTTCAGAGGGATAGAAAGGATGGCTTGTTTCTTTCACTGGCTAAAAGGTTATGACCCACCATGCACCACGTGACCTGTCAGGACCTACTGACCCACCAATTATCCTGTGGAAAATGGAACTCACTAACTCTTCCTAATTTTCACCCAAATCTGTAGCCCCTGCTGTGTTCCCCATCTCTGTTAAAGGCATCACATATATCCAGCCTGAAAAACTAGAAATCTGGGGAATGTCACCATTTCTTTCTCTGCCCCGTGCAGCTGCTCCCTGTCCTCCCTTCTTTTACTCGGTATTTGTGAGGATGAAACAAGGTACTATGTGTAGAAGTGCCCCGCAGAATGTCAAGCTGGCCGTGGTCAGAAAAGTGTTTTATTTCATTCTTTCAGCTTGCGCAGGTTTTGCTTTAGCCACCAGTTCCATCTTCAACAACAACAACAACAACAAAACTCCCAAAACAACAATAAAAACTTTTAAAGCAATGCCTTCTCGTCAGTGATCTACAGCTTTCCACACTGTTTACATAAGGCTTCTGCCCTACGTGTTAAACTGTATACCTGCAGGAACTGGTGTACAGGGCACTCACCTTTCACTAGGCAGGAATAATAGAGTTGTCCATGTGGAACATATTAATTGAAAAATACCATAATCTTTTTGCTTTATAAATAGAAAGGATGATAATGATTTCTTCTCTTCTTACAAATCAGTATTGTTATTTTAAACTTTGGTTTAGAAGGAAAAATAGATGCAATGCTCCCAGGAAGATTCTGGAAGGGATGGCATATGAAGGCAAAGGCAGAATGTTCAAATTGTGGTGGGAAGTGAAATAAAAATCTACACTCACCACCTCCTGACCTACGTATAGGTTATCAGTATCTGCTCCACCACAAAGTGTATTTCAGGCCCATGTCTTTCACCACCTTCTGCTGGTGGGTGCTCAGAGACTACAAGTTCACTTTAATGTGTCTATTATCCTCAGCAAAACACAATTAAGAACATAATGGACTGCTTAAAAAATAGTATCGAGCATTTCAAAACAAAATGTTACGAGGTTTGGATTATCTGCTGTTTCGGATGATCTCTGCCACTGCTCTAGAGGGTCAAATTTCCTCTGCAGCTTCGGAGCCCTTGAAAACATGTGTTTAGTTATAAATATAGGTCCCTCTGGGGACTCTCCAAATGGGAATGTTTCTCTTGTTTGTGAGTGAGAAATGCATGTATTTCCTTTGACACAAAGAAAAGCATTAATGCGTGCCAATTTGCAGATAATTTCAAAATGTGTTCTAACCCCCAAACTTTTACCAGTCAGCAAAAATGTTTCTAGCACCTATTGGCAATGTGCATGAATAAATTCAAAAACTTTAGTTAACTACTGGTTTGGAGCATATTTTAAAATGGTAAGAATGAGACGTATTTTTTTAAGTTAGAAAACTAGTTAATGTCTCTCTCTCATTCAATTTTCCTATAACAGCCCCCCCCCTTCTCCAGGGGCTACCACTGTTAGCAATTTCTTAAAAATACTTTTAGAAGTCACCTATACAAATAACCTATACAAAAATGCTTTAGAAATATTTATCCCCTCTTGTTTACATAATGGAAGCATATTATTCATATTGTCCTACATTATTTTTCACTTACTATAACATAGATATTGTTCCATAGCAGATCTATCTTCTATTTTTTAACAATACCATAGTATGTCATTGTGGGACTATGCATTGCTTTATTTTGCCAGTCTATATTCTAGATATATATGTTGTTCCCAGGTTTCTTTACTATTACAAACAATACTGTGATAAAACATTATGTCTCTCCCCTTTAAAAGAGAAAATATGAAATATATACAATAATAGAGAAAACAGCACAATGATCTCTATCTTGAACACCCACATTGAATGGTAATCAGCTAACTCATGGGCGAAGTTGTTTCATCTATACATGTCTACTTACCCCCCACCAGATTATTTTACAGCATATTTCTTCCAGAAATACTTCACTATATATATATAGATAATAACTCCTTCTTCATATATAACTACATATTAATAATAACATCATATCATTACCATACCTAAACATATTAACAATAATTTCTTGATATCAATAACATGCTGTCAATGCTCAAATTTCCCCTACAGACAATTGTTTACAGCTAATTTGTGAAAATCAGAATCCAAACAAGGTCCACACATTGCATTTGATTGACATACATCTTAAGTCTCTTTTAATTTATAAACTCCCTCTCTCCTTTTCTCCTTGCAATTTATTTGTTGGCAAAACTGGATCCTTTGTCTTACGGTTTCTCATATTTTGGATTTTGCTGACTGCATTGCATGGTGTTGTTTAACAAGTTCTCTCTTCCTTGTATTTCCTGCAAACTGGTGGTTTTATCAGGAGAGTTTATCAGATTCAGGTTTAATGCTTAGGCAAGGATATTTCCTACACGGTACTGTGCACTTTCCTCAGGAGACCATAAGCAATCTGGTATATAGGTGGACATTTGTCTAATATATTCTTCTGAGTGAAATTTCTTGTTCCATTTTTTTATTTTGATGGCTATCACCAAATTACCAAATTGCCTTCCACAGAAATTGTACCAATTTACATTCCCACCTGAAATAAATAAGTCTGTTTCCCCATATCAACACTGTTTGATCAAGCTCTTTAGTCTTTGTCAATTCAATACGCGAAAAATGTTATCTTGTCAAGTGTTAATGTAATCTAGATTTAACTACAACCAGACTTCATATTGCTACAGCCCAATTTATTTTTTATTAGCTCACATGAGTATAATATGGTGGTAACTGTGGTAACATTACAAATAATCTATATAAGCCAAGAGAATTGACATGGGTAAAATATTTGATAAAACTTAATGTAAAGCCATGTGCAAATAACTGCCTTTGGCTTGTCAGTGGAGATGAAACTCAAAGAAATCTTGTGTGTATATTTAAAAAATTGGAATCATTTTCCATGTCTATAGGAACAGCTCTGTGACAAGTATGTGGAGGAACCCAGTGATGAGTAAGCCCAAGATGTGTGTGCCAATGACCTTACAGTCCAGTAAGGGGAGTAAAACACTTTATTTTTTAAGATTTTATTTATTCATTTTTAGAGAGAGGCAAAGGGAAGGAGAAAGAGAGAGAAACATCAATGTTTGAAAGAAACATTTAAATTTTTCCCTGAAAGATCGATTGACGAAAATACCACACACCCAAACAACATGAACTCACAAAGTATTTTAATATTCATACTATCATGAGGACTAGATGCATTCTGGAGCAACAGAACTTTTGACACCCTGAGAATTCCACTTATAGTCAAAGGCAAAGGTAATTTACTTCCTTATGCAAAGTTTACTGGGTCCTGTTCTTTTAAGAAAGGCAATCAAGCATACCTATGTTTTACAATGCACTTTAAAGTACCGATAACAAAATGTAAAACTCTTAAGTGGCAATAATCAATTGTACTACTGCACAATGCTCTGAGTTTAACTGAGTTGGATTTCCTTTTTGTCCAAATGTCTTGAGGGCTAACCCCCTGGATACTTCATGCAGTGGAAATATGCCTTAAGCTACTAACTAAGAGCCCCTTTAGCAGAGTTTTTAAGATGGAATTTCAGATTCATTAGAACAAAAGGATGCACTTTTCTCGACCTTGGGAGCTTGTGACCATTGGGAGATGAAAAGAGTAGTGACACTAAGGAAAACTATTGTCCAGAAAAATAAGCCTCTCCAAGGGGCACCAGGAATCCACAATAAAATCCTTGTTTCCAAGAAAATCCAGGCATTTCCATCAAAAAAGCCTGGAAAGATAAATAGAATGTCCTTAAAAGCCACAGGTTTTTAATAATACAAAATGTCTAAGTCCAGGGTAAACAAAGAGCTAAGAAAAACTAACATCTACTAACTCAAGTTTCTCAAGACCCAGGTCGTGACCTAGAGCCCGATCACAAGGTATTTTCAAAAGAGCAGCTTTTCCTGTGCGCCTGCGATGAGTTTATTTTGTGGAACTTATTTGGCTACAAAACTCTACAACTGCACAGAAATTTTAAGCCAGGTGTTTTGCAATGACTCTTTCAATTCGCAACAATGAGAACTGAGATTTGGGGGTTCATTTAAAAAGTGAAGTTAATGCCTTCTGTATAACAGCCAAAATGAATGGGGCTGATTTGTTGAACCCAAAGTTAACACATTTTCATCTTATCCTTATCCTGCTACATTAGTTTCTCTCTCACCCAATTTTGCAAAAGTGATTAGTGAAGCTTTTCAAAATGTGATGAAGTCTTCATCTTCAATGCTTTCTGAATGAGCTATATTTAAGTATAGTTCTTTCTGATTTCAACCCTCTAGGAGGCAGAAGTCAACAGACCTCTCTTCCCTTTGTTGCACAAGCTATTTAAACTTGCTGCTATACCACATCCTTTCTCTGACAGGCTGACTTCCAGGAACTAACCTGTGGTTTTGAAAACAGAGTATTTTCCATAGCAGGCTGTATTAGTTATTATTGACATTCATGTATTCTAAAGGTGTGCCCCAGGGCTTCTACAATGGGTTATTAAAATTAAAAAAAATCAAAGAGCAATAAACACAAAACAAGAGTCTGGCTCAACCACCTTTATGTTAACCCCACTGTTTTTGTACTTAGCATTTTATTCTCTGAGGTAGGCTCTGAAAATGTTAAAAGCCAGAATAAAACTTATTTCCATACTCCCTAATGTGCTTTTTCTAATGATTTTATAAATAATTCAAGAATATGCCATTTTTTTTTCTTTTAAAAATTCTATGAAGCATCAGCTTCTGAAAATCCGTCACAACTGAGTCACTCTTCTACACTGGAACTAGCCTTGTGTTTTCAGTCTTCATCTTTCAGTCTTTATTAAATAATGGGTGAGTGCATCCTCTTACATACTCAAGGATTTATTTAATGTAAACAATTTTGATTTTAATGATTTAGAATAAATTATGTAGGATGACAAAAAATCATTAAAGAGTAGGCTGTCGTCATGCTTATTAGAAGAACAGTTTTCTGAGCACTTTAAAAAAGTCAGGTTGAGGTTGTGTGTCAGGGCTCAAGTTTCACAGCCATCTCCACTTTGAAACATAATATATGAAAGCCTGGAGTTTTTTTCTAAAATAAGAAATCAAGTGTGCTTAAGTGGGAAACATTTCAACATTTAAAATATGGTCAAGCTCTTGACTTTGAAATAGAAGGATCCGAGGAAAGAGCGATGGCTTGGTTGTTGCTGAAAGAAAGAATGTTTGTGAGATGTTACTGCTGTCCCTTTGGCTGAAACGGTGACCAGCACTAATCCTAAAGGTCAAGCTGGTGACAATGCCTTCTGAGTAGTGCATTTTAACAGCATTTAAAAACACACACCTATAAAATGAACAGGCTAAGCCCAACCTCTTTCTACTGATAATTGTACGACTTCAATTTTGTTAATTACACACTTATTAAGGGCTCAGAATTAAGGTGGTCAGGAATTTAAATAAGTGTACAATAGTGTCTTAATCCTTAAAGAGCTCAATATGCTGTTGACCTGGTAAAACATTTAGAAAACAACATAAATGTTTAACTACAGGCAAGAACAAGGTAAGGCAAGAGGAATCCACTTTAACTCTGAGTTTTCCAAATTTAAATTTCTGAAAAGTATAAATGTTTTTTGTAAATGCTGACAAAATTAAAAATGCTATTTTGGCAGGGAAGATAAACATTTGATAAAGTCTGTATCAGTGAGAATAGACTTGCTACATGGGTGCATCTCCTACATTTCAAGTAGAAAGTATTGTGATACCTAAATAATAAGTATTTAGTGGCTATGAAATTTCTTGAAGCCCTGGCTGGTGTAGCTCAGTGGATTGAGAACAGGCCTGCAAACCAAAGGGTTGCCGGTTCAATTCCCAGTTCAGGGGACACGCCTAGGTTGCAGGCTGGATTCCCACTGGGGGATGTGTGGGAGGCAATCACACGTTGATGTTTCTCTCCCTCTCTTACTCCCTCCTTTACCTTCTCTCTAAAAATAAGTAAATAAAGTCTTTTAAAAAAAGAAATTTCTTGAAGTCAGATGATCTGGATTCTAGTTTAATTGTGGAACTTTGAGCAAGTCTCGTTAATATGCTGCACTGCACTTTCTTGATGAGACAACATTGAAGAGCCTTTCTTACTCGAAAATTCTATGGTTTTTACAAACTGTATAGTGTGTGTGTGTGTAGGTACAGACCCACGCAGATAGACACAAACCCTACATACGTACTATGTACTAGTTACTATGGGCAACCACCACAGAAAAGAACAGCTGTGTCCAAATCTTGCACAGGCCTGGAGGGCCCAGGAGGAGCTGAGACCAAGTTGTTCTTCTGTCACTGACTGAAATGAAGTGCTACCTAGCTGCAGGTTGTCTGTGGCCCTAGTTCTAGAGCATGGGGAAGAAAGGGGGTGGGGGAGGAGCTGGGTGGAGAAGTGGTTAAACTTGTGGGACTGGAATCAAGCCTCCTGTACCTAATAGTTGGGTAACTTTGGGCAGTCAAGTAACTTTAGTTTCCTCAATTTTAAAGTGGCGAGATGGTAAAAAGATTTGCTAATAGGGTTGCTGTGAGGATTTTATGACTTAATATATATAAAGGTAAAGCACTTAGAAGCATGTCTGGCACATAATACATACTCAGTAAATGTCACCTGTTATTATGGGATGAATATGGAGTGAACCCGTTGATAAAGAGATGGCTTGATGACCTGAAAACACTGGCAAACCAATGTTAACGGCTAACAACCACGCCGTGGATGATGAATAAGAAAGATGGAGACAGAATAGCTAGAGTTAGAGTGGTCAGTGCCTGAAGGCAGCAAAAATCCCCTGAGTCTGTGCTATTCAATGTGGTCACCACTAGCCACATGTGCCATGGAGCACTTGAAATGTGTTTTGTCGGACATGCGATGTGCCATAAGTATAACATACACACCAGATTTGAAATACTTAATACCAATAAAAGGTAAAATATCTCATTACTGATTGTATATTGATTACACATTCAAATGAATGTATTTTGGATACATTGGGTTAAATAATATATAGTATTAAAGTTAATTTTCCCTGTTACTATTTACTTTTTTACTTTGACTACAAAAAATTATTTATTTTTTTAAAGATTTTATTTATTTATTTTCAGAGAGAGAAGAAGGGAGGGAGAAAGAGCAATGTATGGTTGCCTCTTACATGGCCCTCACTGGGGACCTGGCCCGCAACCCAGGCTCGTGCCCCGACTGGGAATCGAACCGGGACCCTCTGGTTCCCAGCCCGCGCTCAATCCACTGAGCTATACCAGCCGGGCTGACTACAAAAAATTTAAAATTACACGTGCAACTTATATTATGTTTCTATTGGACGCTGCAGTGTTCAACCATGAGCCAACTGTCCCTGTCTTTAAACATTTTCCACAATAAGTCTCTCATTAGAGACTAAATCACCATGTGACTCTGTCTCACAAAGTTCCTTTTCCCTCCCTCTCAGAAGCTCTGAGGGAAGTCACATTCTATCACTGACATCAGCACTGGCCTTCACTCTGATTTACTAATCCAAATGTTCCCAGCATGGTGTTGCTGTGTCTCCTCTGTGGTGAAAATAAAGATTTCTGAAATGGTGCTCAGTAATAGGCCAGCCTAGCTTCTAGTTCAGACTCCATTATACCAAATTATGTATCTTCTCAGAGCCTTAGTTCATCATCTAGAGCAGAGGGTAACACTAATACTACCTATCTAACAGGGTCATGGTGTGAGATATTTATGTAAAGTATTTACAGCAGTACTTGGCACATAGTAAACCCTCAATCAGTGTTATAGATTATTAAACCCATCTTTGCCTGGTGTGTTTTTTGGGACAAGGGGTCTAAATTATTACTTATGTTTTGAGTTTTGGTGAAAAATCTACCCAGGCTATTCTGCTGATGAATGATAAAGTGACAGAATCACCAAAGATTTCACATTTCAGGTACCGGAATCCCTTGTTTAAAGGAACAGATGAAGTAGAGATAGCAGCTCGAATCATTTTTTAGGGGCCAGGTGGGAGTGAAGAGCACACTTGGTGAAAGTGACACAGATAAAGGGGTAGAGATTGTGTGGAATTGTGGCATTTGGGATTGCTGAGAAGGGGTGACTGATGAAGGTATGTGGAAATCTGAGTTCCTCACTCAACCTCTGTATGCTCCATTTTCTGCCAAGGGAAATAGGGATAATTAAAACCATCTACCTTACAGATTTCAGATAAATTTTATTTCATTTTTTAAAAAGATTTTATTTATTTGCTTTTAGACAGAGAAGAAGGAAGGGAGGGAGAAAAGAGGGAGAGAAACATCAATGTATGGTTGCCCCTCATGTCTTCCCCCTACTGGGGATCTGGCCCACAACCCAGGCATGTGCCCTGACTGAGGATTGAACCGGTGACCCTTTGGTTTGTAAGGTGGCATTCAATCCACTGAGCCACACCAGGCAGGACAGGTTTTAGATAAATTTTAAACAAAATAATATTTGCACATTGATGTTTAAAAGTGTTGAGTTCTGAAATAGAAAGCCCAGATGAGTATTGTATTTAGATTATTGTCTAAATACCCAAGTACACAATTTAAACCAAATGGTACTCAAATGCCATGGTAGATCATAGAAGGCAGGAATCATGGTGTGCTCAGCTTAACCAGGAAGGCTTCCTACAGGAGGTTTAACTTGACAGAGTCCTTAAAGAATGGGAGGACAGAGAACTGGAGACCATTGATCTGCCCAAATCTCTGCCAGTCATGTGTCTCTGTCATGAGATAAAGCATTAATCCACTTCGGACACAATCACAGTCAAACGGGTTCACAGAATCTTTCTGCTGACATACATGAATGCAAACCCTTATTTATAGGTCAAAAGATGAAGCAAAATGCAACATAAGCCATGGATTCCAACAGTTACTTTTGTGGAGTATTTTTCTACATGGTGAGTCTGTGTAGAATAATTCCACATTAATCTCTGATTTATCTTTGTGACCAAATGTTTTGTGTTGACATTATATCTACAAAGAAGAAACATTTTGGGCAGATTATTGAATACTTAAATGTAACAAGCATCTTATATTTATGAGCAATTGTAATTTAATCAATAAAGAAAACCCACAAAAATAAAGAAAAAAGTTCATGATAGAGATAAAAAGCTAAAGTCTCCATTAATTCTCCACACACCATCTCAGCCCTCTCCAGAGGTAACTAATTAATTATTACTATTATTGCAGTTAAAAGGAAGACCAGGAAGAAGGGGTGGGGGTGGGGGAAAAGGAAGAACAAAAGGGGGGGGAATGAGATAAAGAGCAAAGATTTATGGAGTGGGAAGAGACTTCAGAGGTAATCTGGTAAGTGATTTGCTTAAATGTCATTCAGGTAGTTAGTGACAGAGTGCAGATTCAAGCTGAGATCTTCTGACTCTCATTCCAGGTCCCTTTCGACAGACACCACCACAAGGTTTGGGAGAGGGAGTTTAGATCTGTCAGTAGGAAGGAAAAGGGCCAAATTCCTAGCCTCAGTCTTCTTAGATTCTCGACCCCTCCCCCTCTTTGAGATGCAAAAACCTCTAACACTTTGAACTGGCATCCTTAATCTTCTACTCCTTTCTATTATAAACCACCAAAGAGAACTTCTCTGTGAACTGTCTAAATCTTTACAGAGAAACTCCCTCCAGTTATCTTATTTACTAGGGGAACACTGATCTCTCCGTTACAAATCTTAGACAGAGTTAAAGAATTGCACGTGTTATCTATATGGTTTTTTAGTCACTAGTAAACAGTGTTGAAATGGAATTTACAAAGTTCAGAAGAGCTCGCATTTCTGATATTCCCTCAACACAAATATTCCACCTAGTCACTGGATCAACAGTGGGAACGTCAACACACTCTAACACGGTCTCCTAAAACCACAAAGCTGAAGTCTCCACCATCACAGAGTTTACAATCTAGTTGGGCGGCGGATGGACAAAGCTCGATTATCCATAATGACTTCAGCAAAGATGTGATAATACCTCCTCTCATTAGCATGTTCGCATATGCTATAAAATATGATAATTTTAAACTCAGATGAACGCTCTTTATTCTTTTTCTCTATAAAAGGCTGGGGTGGGGATCCAATTCATGACATTCCTATACAACAATGGAGACACTGTTTTCACATTGCTCATTCCAAAAGGCATTTCTGAGAGCTAGAGATAGATGCCTTTTAGAAAGTAGACCACATTTTCTGGCACAATACTTAATTTATTCTCCTTTGATGACATGCCTGGTGGAATGAAGGAAATGGTAGGGGGGGGGCATTCCATAAAACCTGATGAGGCAGAATTATAACACAGATGGTATAACAGTTTATATAATGTTAACAGCTCTTTTAATGTCAAGCTAGTATGTATAAAGGCATCACAGAGTAGGTTGTGTTTCTCCTTTTTAACTACATAGTTGAAGAAAAACTAAGAAGTAGTTAACATCTGAGGAAAATTTTAATTGCAACTTATGAAGTTGAACATAAAGTAGCAATTTGTTGGTCCAATGTTCGTTATTTTGTGGAGGCTAAAAATATTAATACTTTCCCTCCTACCTTCTAGGTTCTTCTGGCTAGGCTAATCATCAAACTAACAGAGACAGAATAACAGGAGAAAAATCAAAGTTTAATACATGCACATGGGAAATTCACATAGGCATGAAAATTCCAAGTGAGTGAGGCAACATTGGGTAGGAAGACATTTTTGGACAAAGGATAAAAGGGGGTGAGGGTATTAGATTTCAAGTGAGAATGGGCTATTTACAGGTACTTGACGAAGAGTGGAACATATACAAGGCAGAAAAATTCTTGCTAGGCAACTCAGAAACAAGGGGACAAAGGGGCTACTAGCTAATAGGCTCCTGCTGGAAGCCCTCTACCATACTCAATTCAAATTAGGCGCAGGTTTCTCTGTCTGAGTCTCTTGGGCAGGAAAGTGGGGAGGGTCAAACTTTCTGAGGCTTGCTTTTTAACAAACAGCTTAAAATCAATATCCCCCAAAGTAGCTCAGGGTGGCAAGAATTTGGTTCCATTCAATTTGGTATCATGATTTGAGATCACAATCAGAAGTGAGGGTGTAAGGGGTGAGAAATAAAGCATGCACTCATTTCCCCGTGCCAGGTTTCTTGGAACATTTGAGTAGGAGGATGGTGGTTTTTGTGTCTTTTCAGATGGTATAATCAGATTGTGGTTCAAGTTTGAGGATGACTGGAATGTTAAATTTTTGATAGCATGAGTCTCCCCAAACCCTCTTTCAGTGTCTTGCTTGCATCTCTGGTGCCCCACATATGGTGACAAGAAGTCAAGATCTTGGCAAGGATTCTGTGAAACAGTCATAAGTCATCAGCAGGAAAGAAAGAAGAGGTAAAAGGACATTTATTAAGCACTCTGCAGTGCCATGCATTGTTGATCATTCTGTTGCTTTCACACACGTTATCTCATTTAACCTTCGCCACAGCCTTACAGGAAAATCAATATTGAATATAAATCAAGGACTAGCTAAATTCTCTTTCAAAATTGACCAAACTAGTACTTTTCTTTATTCTGGCTCTGTGACAATTAGTGGAGACATCTTAGTCAAGTTATTGGGGGGGAGGGGCGGTCAGCTTCCTCATCTGTAAAGTGAAGTGATTAGGTCAGAGGCCCACTAAAAAATTGCCAACCCAAAATATTGGCTCAAACTATCCTTTAAAAGATACCCTGCTCTGCCATTTCAAGGTTTAATGCTGTTAGGTACACTATTTCATCATAAACTTACTGCTGAAAAAACATAAGAACTTGACTAGGAGAAAGGCATAATGAAAAGCAAATTTGAATTTGGGATTTTTTTTAATGTATTGTGCTAATCTGTCAAATACTAGGGTCAACTTCTGTAGCTGAAAATATGTGGTAGTGTTGAAAGCCAAAAAAATAATTTTAGAACTAATTTTCTAAGAGCTTTAGATCTTAAATATCAAGACTTTTGTGTAAATTTGGTAACTTTGTTTTGGAGTTTAAGAAAGAAGCAGTATGCATTCAGGGATTAATCAAATATAGAGATTAGTTTAAGAATGGTGGGTTTGAATTGTAAATGAAATAGTTGAAATTGCAGGAAACCGAAGAACTGTAGCCCCAAAACAAGCATAAATAAGGTACTTTGTTTGGGAACCAAAATATAAAATAAATTCTCTTAACTTTCATATTTAAATTTCTGAAAGTAAAAATCAAGTAAATGTATGATTTTCCCCCCAGAAGATTTTAAAAGATGTTATAAAGTAGTATCTTAGGAAGAGCCTTTTGAAGCTTAATGAAAAGGGGTAATTAGTTGAGTGGGACTACTGCAAGAAATAAAAATTGGCCTTGCGTTTGTTAGGTGATTAACCAAACTGATGGAATTTATTCAATTTCTAATTTGTTTATTATCCTTAGATATATTAAAAATTTAAAAGTAATTTGGGCTGAGGAATAAATATAAGGCTATAAATATATCTGGTAACTAATAAAAGATATAACATCCAGACACATATAAATAATGTCAGAGGAATATTTCTGAGAACTGAAAAAGCATGATTAAAACATGCAAAGGAAGAAGATAAATTTTATTTTAGATCAAATTCAAGAAAGCCCCAAGTAATGTAATTGAGTCTGAAGGCTGTTACCATTAGCAAGGTATATATATATCTCACTCTAAAGAAGCTACATACTATTGTTCATCAAGATCTAGTGGTTTCCATGCCTTTGTTTAAATGCGTTTTGAAATAAAATTTAAAATGAAATAAACATGAAAGGATTTACAGATTAGCCAAGTATTACATTCTAAAAATATAATTTAACCCTAGATATTCACTAGGGTTATTTGTCTTGCCATTTCTCCAAAATCAACAAGCAGACTCAGACTCTATATTTAAATGGTTTTGTTTATTAGTCTTGATATCCTCCAAGGAAACACTGAACTTTGGTCTAGTTAATTAATTATAAAAAACATTAAAAGTTTTAACATGCTGTAGTACTGACTTTTTGCTAATACAACCGACATGTTTGCTTCTTTAACCTTGAGTTCTTCAGTACTTAAAACATCCTATAATAATGTTATTTAGTTCAGCAAGTTCATCAATTTGATATCTACACATTTTCACAAATATGCAGCCCATGTTGAATCGTAACTTCCACATTTTCTTCTTTCTTTAATCTTCTAGCACATAAACTGTTTTAATTCTTAAAGATGTTTTAATAAGTTGCAGCAATAGAAATGGGATCACTAACAGCTATAAAGAGCTGTTTGTCTTAGTGATGTGAATCATTTTTTAAAATTTAGGGAGTAAAGTTTCAAATAGTTCAATTCATTAGGACTTGAAACAGTGTGGGGTGATATGTACAGATCACTCCTTTCTGAAAGAATAAAAATACATGTAGCGCTCCAAGCAGGGACATAAATTATATGTTTTTTTTAAACTGTGTCGTTCCATGTTTGAGTTTTAATCATTAGTCTCCCTGTTGACTTGTACATCCTTCTAAAATTTTCAAAAGTAAGCTAGATTGCATTTGTTTTAAGAAAATAAAATCTTTCATTTTTAAAGCTGATGTCCTCTATAGGCTGTATCTGTTGAAAGATTCTCTTTTATAGTGAGTGTTAGCTGTTATTTAGGTTGTTGCATGTTTTCATTGCAGTCCTTTCAGGCATCTGGATAATTCAACACATTTCACTGTGCCTTCCTCCTCAGCATGAAAAAGGCCAGACAATAGTTCTACTTCCTTCAGCAATCACAAGTCAGGAGACAGTTAAAGTGAATCTCTAACTTTAAAAGGAATGCCAAGCTGAAGATAAAGGTTACCTTTGAGGAGAAAAAAAAAAGAGCCAAGCCCTAAAAATGCCATTGTGCTCTTTTTCTATATAGGTAGTAGAATCTTACGCTTTATTTCAGTTGTAGCAGAGAGAATACTAAATGATTTAAATTTTTCTAACTTTAAATGAATGTTTGTGATCTAGAGTTTTTACTTCTTAATCATGACATTTGCAATTAACAAACTTACTAGTGTAACATTATTATATAATTAGATAATATTTTACACCATGATTTGCTGGCTTTGGAAGAAAATGTTATGGTGGTAAGATTTTAGAGATTGTGTTTGAAAATAAAGCTTTATCTTTCATCATGGTCCATACCATGACTATTTTTTCACTTAGAAAGTCTGTAATGGTGCAAAGATGGACAAATTTAATCAGAAAAGTGATTGAAACAAAGGGATGTGTGTAAAACATTTCTATTTTATAGCTTTTTCTTTGATTATAGTATTACAGTCTGCTAGCAATTTTATGGTTTGCAATACCAGAAGTTCCACTTCTAAAGTCACATAAACAGGAAAATCAAAGTGTTTCAAACAGTGTAAAAATACCTTTAACACTATTTAATCTTAATAGTGAATCACTTTAATGTCTACTGAGTCTATTCTCAAGGTAGGAGAATTAATTTGAGAAACATTTTTTCTACTGATGGAAGGCAGGTTATTTTATATATTTTCAATATTTACATAAGTATTTTTGACTTAAAATATTTGACATGTAAAAAATACAGTTGTTAGTGAAAGGAAACTATTTTAACACACTACTGAAAGAAGCAAATATCCACAGAACAAGGTGATTTTAAAGCACCATATATTAACAAAATTAGTTCCATGTTGTAAGAGCTAGGACCAACATGCTTCATCTGAATTATTAAAGATGCAAGCTTATTCTATTGTAATTTATTCTTGCCATTCAACATATTCACTCATTAATAAAAACGAGAAATGATTGTAAATAATATAACACTTATTGTTTTAAAAATCAAAGTTAGCAAAGACCAGTTTATAAAAGTAAAGCTTACTAACAAATGAAATCTAATTTAAGTGTATCTTAAACTTATGCTCATTTCCGAGGGTCAATCTACTTTTTGCTGCCATGGATCCTGATAGAACCCTTTGAGATTGATATAAATATATTTTTAATTCCTACATTTTTAAGCCAAATTATATTAACTGTGCATATTCAGTTAGTGGAACTTTCTGCTTCTTATGAAGGGTTAAATCTTCTGAAATTGAGATTTAACTCTCATTGACACTATTTAGCTGGAGATGTACTGTTTATTTTATTTCCATGATGTACGTTGGTACAGGCTGTTGAAAAGAAATAACATGCCTAGAAACTCATTAACTCTAATTTTTTCCCTTGTTTTGCTGACGTAAATTTTCATAAGCAAATGAAGGTCTGGAAACCAAAAAATTCCAATATTTTAAATCATGTTGATTTGTCTTAATATTCTGACCATTAAAACAAGATGGATTCATTTTAGAAATATTAAATGTTTGTAAATAAAGGAATATTTATTTTAAACAAAGTTAGTGAAGACCAGTTTTATCTGACTTTAAGGAAATCAGTTTTTGCTCTAGAATCAAATAGCATAGTAGCATCTGAAATACTTTCTCCTTGGAACCTCCCCCCCGCCCCCCACACACCCCATTTTGTTCACTGAGTGTTCTGATCTACCGGCTTTGTTTTAGGCCTCATGCGCACATACACTCACACGTGAAGGTGGAACCACACAAATGTAGCAAAACACATATTGCACTAGGACAATGAATTCCTGATGCCAGCCAAAACTAGAGTGTAAGAGACCTTAAATGCAAGTGTAGTCCAAAAAATTAAAGTAGTAAATACACATAGAACAAAAGCTCTATTCTAGTTGTGTGAGGAACATAATACTCTTAAATTACTTTCTGGTTTCCATGGGGACCTTTTTGTTATAAGATACCAATCATTAGGTTTTACAGAGCCACTTAATATTATTTCTAAATCAAATGAAATGATTTCTCAACTAGGTAAATGTCAGTTACTAGTATTTTTAAAGGCGCTAAAATCCAAACTACTTTAGATTGCTGCTTTATACAGCACAATGAAATCTAGAGATCAGTATAAAGAAGCCCCCCCTCCCCTTTTCAGGCAGATAAAAGCTCAGAGTATCTTGATTTTAGGAAAAATACTTCACAAGATATCTGTTGTTTTTAAAATTCATTATAAACTCAAAATAGTGTCAACATTTTGAAATTGTGATTAGAATTCTTAGTCTTAGAAGGTAACAAGTTGTCCCTCCCTTTGGCCAGTTTTTGTTACCTTTCTTACACATTCTATTCGAACAACTCATCTCCGGTGTAAGCGTATATGTTCTATGTGACATATATATCATATATACACACGTATACGCATATACATACACAGGTCAATTTCTTTGGGTACAAATGGCGGGCTTGGGGTTAGGAGCTGTGGCTCCTTTATTTTGCAGAATGCCTAAGTATTGTTTGTCTCACAATACTGGGAGCAAGCAGGAGCCTGGTGGGAGCCTGGAGCCTTAAGCCCTGGGCTGTGGTCTGGGGGAGGGGACGGGGTTGTGGGGTCACAAGCTCTTAGCTTTTAGCCTCAGCATGACCACAAGTTTTAAAGCATGAAGGGATCACGTGCTTTTCTTTGAGCTGTTAGTTATTCTGACTTTCTGGGTGTGTGTGTGTGAACTGCTTTGTTCTTTAGCTTTTTTTGATTCTCTAGGTATTTTGGCTGATGATTACATTTTTTTCCAAGAGAAGAAGACAAAACTAAATTAGTTCGTGTATCAAAATGTCCTAGGTTTTTAAATAACCTGTATCTTGTACTTAATTTTACCTTGTGCTAGACAGGTACTGAAATGGAATAAATTATTTTTGTCAGTTGGGAACTTGATCCAGACATTCTATAGATTGCAACCCTCTAAAAAAAATTAAGAACAAGAAAATATCCTGGTAAAGCAATCTCAAAATATCTTATTCCGGGTATTGTTCTGGCTTTAAAGGGAAGGAGGGGTGGGAGGAGGGGTGGGAGTTGAGGGACCGAGTAGGAAGACTCTGGGAGGATGTCTTGTTTGAAGAACTGTTTAAAACTTTTGGAAAATTTTAAGGTAGTGAAGTACCTCAAAAATGTATTTCCATGTAAAGCTTCTCACATTTGGGGAGGTACTTCTGCTAGTTACCTTTTAATAAGATGTTTTCATGCTTTTCTAATTCTTTCTTTCAAACCAACGCACATAGAGTCGGATCGCCAAATTAAGACTTTTGATGATATGGAGATTTATTCGGGAACATTTTCCAAAATCATGGTAATGGGTCTTTTTGTTCTGATGATGAAGGGGATGAGGCTATGTTTACTCATCGACGGGGAGCTGGGTCTGCAGCTGCAGGACACAATTAATTATGCTAATAGTTTGTGAGGAGCGGATGTAACTCACCACCCCCCTTTTTGGGGGGAGGGGAGTTTGGCAAAAGGGGAAGGAGACACCCTGGGGTCGGATCACATGATATTATCTTCGCGCCACTTTCGCAACCCACCCCCCCCTTTTTTTTTTACTCCAGGTTTTGCTCGAGCTCAAAGGTACTGTTCTTATCTTGCTTTAATAAAATGTTTCTTAAGGTAGGGTTTAAGATCTCTTCCCTCCCCTACTCTTCTTTCCACTGCTAGTCGTTACCCTTAAAGGTCGAGAGTTGCATTGCAGTGAGTGCAATTTCACAGGAGGGATTAGGTTGGGTAGTAAACTTTGGGCTGCGTAGTTTCCAGAAAGTATCAGGCAGACACGCCAGGGTGGGCTGTAAGGTCTGTTTACACATTTTATGTAAAGGGGAGGAAGCCCACCTGTAAGAGTGACTCCCGTTGGAGAAATGAGTGTGGTTTTTATTGCATCTTCCGCTGACTTCCGAGGGGCTCTGGCCTTTCAGGTTGGACTCCATCATGGGCCAGGGGCTCGAGAGGCCAGTCTTTTGTAATTTGTTTGCCTGAGCTACTACTGTGCATCAGGTTGAGAATCACATGGCGCCCTTGTCTTCTGTGGCTTTGGGGTGCTACTACCCCCTGCCGTCACAGGAGTGTGGACGGAGGGGTGAGGTTTCATTTTGCATCCTCCGACGCCTCTCTCTCCTTACCCCGCCTACCCCCGCCCCCCACGCCGGTGGCCTTCCAGCTTTTTCCTGCCCCGCACCCTGCGCCCTCACTGCCTTCTCTGATGTGTAACTTGTCTCCGCACTACATACTGCCCCAACTCCCACTTCGGTATCCGCCACGGACAGTCTGATGGTCGCATTTTGCCCGGTGTTCAACGTCTGAGATGCTTAATACCATTTTTATTGTGCTTCTTAAACTAAGACATCACCTTATTTTTCACATAGAGGGTACTTGCGCTTTGGCCTTTAAGCAGCAGTTCGCCCTGAATTGGCTGTCATTAACTGCGGAATGAGAAGAGAAAGCAAAATAATTTCACCATATCTTCCTTGCATTTGTGCGTGTACTGTAGCGCACCTATCGTTAGCAATGCCTGCCAAGAAACCCTGATTGGGGGGAGGGTGGCACCTGGCAAAGGCGAAACCCTAACAGTACCACAAGGTGATAGAAGTTAAAACTTTCACATGTGCCTAGATTGAATGTGCTGTGTATTTCTTTCCTCCTCCTGCCTTAAGAACACTTTCAATCTAGCGGCGTGGTGGCGCGCATGCGCGCGCCGAATGGAGGACACCCGGGTCCCACGGCTCAGCGGGCCCTGTAGTCTGTCTGGGTGAGGGGAGGGGGTGAGCGCCGCAGGAGCCGGACCGGACGAGATGGTGGCGAGTGCACCATCCTGGGCTCAGCGCCAGTGGCACCGACTCCAGCACCGACGCTGCCTGGGCAGGCGTCCCAGGCGCTCCTTTAAATAAGGACCCTGGCTTGGGGGAAAGGGGGAAAATACCGCCTGCGCTCGTCCGTGGGTAACTGGGACTTGGTGGGGTTTTCGCTTTGGCAGAGTAGGGGTTCCGTTTCCTAATTCCTGTGCGGGCCGGGTGGGCGGGGGCGGGCTTTTTTCCCTGGGCTATTAAAGGCAGAGGGGCGGGCTTTTCCCAGGGATATAACTTCGGACAGAGGACCGAGGGAACGGTGCGCTCTGCAAGTGGTAGCAGGAAAGCTAGTGGCCCCGCGCGGTCCTGGACAGGAACGCTTCGGGTGAGGGATGCTCTCACGGCCCGGGTGAATTTCCTGAACGCTTTTTCTCGCTTCTCTTCCCCCCTGGGCTCCGCGGGACCGGAGCGCTCGGGTGGCGCGAGGCCCCGGGTGCAGGGGGAGGGAGACGCGGAGAGGGGTGGCCGGTGCTGGATCGCCGCGCGCTCCACCTGCGAGGGGCGGACGCAGGGCAAAGTCAGGTCCCGCGCGGGGTTGCCCCGGCTGGCGACCGAGGCAGAAGAGGAGACCTGCGTGGGGGCAGCTGTGATGGGGAGACTTGATTGGCAGGGTGGAACGGGAGAACAGGCAGGACTTGAGAAAACCAAACTACCAGCGTGCAGTTGAGGGCTACTGGGGAGCGCGCGGGAAAGCATCCGCTGTTCTCCACAGCTGACCTTTAGGTTCCCAGAGAACT